>JACXGJ010002905.1:0-53061 GCA_016801105.1 Esox niger
AGACGTGGCGATGGTAATCCATTTTACTTTATTAAAATAAAAGAAACCAAACTGAAAGCAGCTTACCGTGACTTGGGTATAGGCTACAGAGCAACAACAAACCATAATGATCCACACAGAGTGTGGACCAACATTCACCTAAATGTGTTCCCCAATTGGAGGCAACGATCTGCACCTGCCTCCAATTGGGGAGACCAAATTTAAATAGAGATGCCTAGAGGCACCTCTTTTTGTCCTTTCCTGACTATGGCCCCAGCTCAGTGCAGAGATGGCTAGGGGCATAGCCAGGACGTGACAACAATTTAACTTTTCGGCTAAAAAAGAAAACGCTGTGTCTGGCAAATCACATCACCCAAAGAACACCATCCCCACAGTGAAACATGCTGGTGGCAGCATCATGCTGTGGGGATGTTTTTCAGCAGCCGGGACTGGGAAACTGGTCAGAGTTGAGGGAAAGATGGATTGTGCTAAATACAGGGATATTCTTGAGCAAAACCTGTACCAACCTGTACCTGTACCTGTATCATATGTATTTTTACATTGATGTTTAGCTTAAATTTTTATTTTTTTTGCTTTTTACCTCTCTATGATGATTTTACCTGTAGCACTTTGAGATTTTTCTTAAATGTAAAGTGCATTACAAATAAAATGTATTATTATTATCATTATTGTACCACTCTTTGTGTGATTTGAGGATAGGACGGAGGTTCACTTTTCAACAGGACAATGACCCCAAACACGCTGTTAAATCTACACTTGAGTGGTTTAAGGGGAAACATGTAAATGAGTTGGAATGGCCCAGTCAAAGCCCAGACATCAATCATATAGAAAATCTGTGGTCATACTTAAAAATTGCTGGTCACAAGCACAAACCATCCAACTTGAAGGATCTGGAGCAGTTTTGCAAGAGGAATGGCCAAAAATCCCAGTGGTAAGATGTAGCAAGCTCATAGAGACTTATCCAAAGTGACTAGGAGCTGTGATTGCTGCAAAAGGTGGCTCTACAAAGTATTGACTTTAGGGGGGTGAAAAGTTATGCACATTGACTTTTTCTGTTATTTTGTCATATTTGTTGTTTGCTTCACAATAAATAAAAAAAACATCTTCAAAGTTGTGGACATGTTCTGTAAATGTAATGATGCAAATCCCTAAACAATCCATGTTAATTCCAGGTTGTGAGGCAACAAAACACGACAAATGCCAAGGGGGTGAATACTTTTGCAAGGCATTGTATATTGCCAATTCTCTAAGGGTAAGCAAGCCTTTGAGCACAACTGTAACATTCATTGCTCTTTATTGTTTCACTTGTAATTTGTTTTTTCACTGTTCTATTTGCAGTTTTGGTTAGATGCTAACTGCATTTTGTTATACTGTACTTGTTCAATGACGAAGTTGAATCTAATCTAAAAACAACAAATAAATAGCAATAACATCAATGGATGAATGGGCAATAACCAACTGATCAACCCAGACACACCCAGACACACCTATGCATGTTGCTGAAGTGTAATGATGAAGAATGATAATGTGGGTAGAAAATGTCTTCTATCTGAACTCAGTGAGCATGTCAGACACAACTCAGAAACAATTTATAATGTTTTGTTCACAATGGCAAACTGAACCTGAAATTTCAACACCCTGACAGCATTCCAGATGGTGCAAAATATTTATGAGATAGCGTTAGGTGAAGGGTCAGAAAAATATCCCGAAATCGATGACTCAGATGTCGGGTCTTCATCTGATTCTGATAATGAGCCACCACCTCCAATACCTGAACCATCTCACAAAAAAAGATACGAATCAAAAGCGACCATAAATGCCACTGCCAAAAACTACTGTAAGTCACCTTTTGATCATCCTTTTACTCGGCAAATTGAATTTACATTTAAAAATGCTGTTAAGCATGTGATAAGCAAGGAGTCCAGGCACAGATTAAACAGAGAAACAAGGGTTTACTAAGCTGAAAAGCGTAATGCGTAATACAAACAAAACAGCCTGAACTGATACAAAGAAAGAAGCAAACGAGGCGGGAAAACAACAATCAAACACGGACAACTAGCGCAATATTACACAAAGACTGATGAACACAAGGGAAGTTATAGGCTGTAGTAATGAGGATTTTTTGTGTGTAATGATGGGACGTCTGGTATGTTGTTATGAGGAACAGTTGTGTGTAATAGTGGAGTTTCCGGGGTGTCCCGTGAATGCAGTGCTACTGTAACAACTGGAATAATGGACGGTGGTGGCTAATGGGCAGGCAACAGGAAGCAATGTAGTCGAGCTTCCCCGGAGGGAGGCGTGATGACATTAGGCTAGACAGTATAGGCTATAAATCATCATTTGATCATCATTTTACACTGGTAATCAAGTATACAAATACAATTCATTGAGTAATACATTGCAATGTTTTTACTTGAAGAGAGGCTATATATCATAGGATCTATCTGTGTTATTCCTACAAATAGGCTGTTGCCTGTGTTATTGATTCTTTGAAATATGTCGTGGTTATCAAGCAATGGCTGTTCATGCGAATATCATTTGATCGTCACAGACTGGTCGATAATGTCTCTTATTTTACCTTGTACATCATCAAAATGAAAAGTAAATTCTAATGGATTCGTTTATTTTATAATTTATTTGTTGTGTAGTTTTTATTTTGTACATTTATAGGGCCTAATAAACTAATGAAAATACAATAGCCGTGTTCTTAGAAATAAACGTTATTTGTATTATTTTCTTAATTATTTTTTCATATGATAAGATATTTTTTTTATTCATCAACTATTTAAAACAATTTCTGTTATTCATTATTTTTTTGACTATTCTATATAGTTTGAGGATGATCCAATAGATGAACTGATGCTCTAGTTGGATGGTGATGCTGTGGAAGAGAAGGTGTATGCTAATAGGGATGAAACAGCGTTCTGCTCTGCCGGATACTGTTGGTCTGAAAGGCCTGGTAGTTCTAGTGTTGAGGAAAAGAAGTGGAATATTCTGCACCTGATCTCAACCCGATAGAGCATGCATTTCAATTGCCGAAGACAAGACATAAGTCAGACAGACCCACGAACAAACAAAAACTGAAGACAGCTGCAGTAAAGGCCTGGCAAAGCATCACAAAGTCATTCAATGGTTGATACAATATTTTTGTTCAACCCCTTGAATTAAAGCTGAAAGTCTGCACTTCAATTACATCTTGGTTGTTTCATTTCAAATCCATTGCGATGGTGTACCGTGCTAAAATTCCGAAAATGTTGAGTGTGTCCAAACATTTCAGGACCTAACTGTATGTCAATACAGTGTCATGATCATGTTATGATAGAATATGGCATGTTATGTAAGCTGGCATAACATGTTATGACATGGTTATGACAGAGTTATGACCAAGTAATGACACTACACTTCAAGCAAATTGTTATCGTATCATCTATACTATTTCAAAACAATAATTTAACTGCTGAAACAATCATTTAACTGCTGCTCAGTTTCCGCCTAAGATACTGACAGTATACATAAGTGGACTCTTGCTTCCGCAGCAAAATACAGACAAGCAGAGAAAGCCAACCGAATGCTTATTCTCATTGCATGGGTAACACAAGCTTCAATCTCTCAGCCCCACCACCATCACACACAGTTCCAGTGCACTGCACTATCCTCTTGCCTCAGGGCCATTCAGTGTGGGCCCAGTTATTACAAGGATTTTCCAGTGTGACAGAAATATAGTATCCATCCAGAGGGGGAGTGGAAGGCGGTGGAATGGAGAAGGAGGGGAGGAGGGGATTGATGATATTCTGGTCCTGTCTGGAGCTATCGTTGTAGTCATGACCTAGCTCTGCAGCCGCCTGCCGCCTCACTGCTTCTTCCCGCTTCATGATAGATAGATGGCTTAGGGGCTTCTGCCAGATCAGGAGGGATCCCTGATATCTTACCCCACCACAGTACCAGACTGGCAATGTTTGTCTGCTAGACCAGGTCCTACACCCCAAATTGCACCCTATTCCCTATTTAGTGTGCTACCTTTGACAAGGGCCCATAGGGCTCTGGTCAAAATAGTGCACTATAGGAAAGATGGAAACATTTCGTAAGATAACCAGAAACCAACAATAGTGGATCAGACAACCAAATTGATGAATACATAATGTAAATTGTGAATAACTACCTTAATAGGTTGTCACTGGAGATTAATTGATGTAAGAGGTTGATTGGAAATGTTATTAGTTTTTTTAAGTATTTCTTTGTACTAGAGCAACAAGGTATTGCACAGATTTTTTTCAGTGTTTTATTTTTTTTACATATATCATACTATGTCTGTGATTTTGCCTTAATGCTGTCGTATCTGACAGGTTGGGAGGAGACCAAAAGGAAAAACCCTTGTAAGGGTTAATGACAACTTGATGATTTAAGTCAAATAGTCCATGCTCTATTTCTAATACTCTTTACCACCAAACATTCTGTTGAATGCTTTTGAAAAATTGCCATTTACCACTTTATTGGGTTTATTGTAATAATATAATGAGAACATGCTCACATTCACACAAGTTGCACCTTTGAAGGTATGAACCGAAATACATGCTGATTAAAATGCAAGTGCATTAGTGACAGATGTGGTTTTCATAGCCCATTGTAAGTTCCAACAAAAAAAGACCTTGAATCGTTATAGAATAGCTGGATTGTTATTGTCAAAATGCCTTATCCTGAAAAATAATTGTCATAGTCTGTAATAGAACCCACAGCTACATGACAGGTGGTAGAAGCACAGTTGTATATAAATCCACAGGATAACAAACATAGTAAAAATAATGTATTGCACTTCTATTATATTGTTTATATAATCTTTAAGCCCTGCAACAGCAATTAAAAAGAAATGAAAAAAAGTGTACCATACCATTCAAATGCTTGGACAGTCACCCCTTCACTTGAATGGGAGTGTCCAAACATTTGACTGGTACTTTATACCATTCCATGTTAACCAACAGAAGATGGAGAGCTTCAGGTCATAGAGTGAGGCAGTTGGAGGATGGTAGAAGATTGTGATGTAGGCTGCTAATGATCTTGATGCCTCAGCTGCTCTAGGCACCAGAAAGCTCATCAAAGTTCAGAATAGTAGCCAGTTGCCCTCACTAGGAGCTATGTACCTCAGCACTGTTTTATTCCTTTATCTCCAATTCCACTCACACTTCAGGCAACTCCTTTCAGAAGATCAAGAACTAGCAGCCATGTGAAGCAAAAAGCTGTTACTGTGTCCAGATCCATTTTAAAACAAAATAGTGTAGAAAAAGTCAAACAAGCAAAAACCTGTCAGTCAAACAAGCAAGTTTGTAAAAGGCCAGATATATTCAATAAAATACCTCAATGCTAACAAAAAACAAAAAGTAGATTATTTTTAATATATATATATATATATATTACGCACACACACGCACACACACGATGGATATAAAAAATCTACACACCCCTGTTAAAATGCCAGGTTTTTGTGATGTTTTTATTTTTCATTTTTCCCTCTTGAAGATTTCAGTTAGTTTTTCAAATTAATTGTTCACATTATATGTCTTATAAAAAGTGGAAATAGTTCTGACATGATTTATCTTTGTCTCATTGTTTTACATCACAAAACATTATGATCACCTGCTTAATATTGTGTAGGTCCCCATTTTGCCACCAAAACATTGGACCACACTGGCCAGCCTTTGCTTCCCATGTGCATCACTGAGCCTTGGCTGCCCATGACCCTGTCGCTGGTTCACTACATTTCCTTCCTTGGACCACTTTTGATAGGTACTCACCACTGCAGAACGGGAACACCCCATAAGGGCGGCAGTTTTGGAGATGCTCTGACACAAGCCATCACAATTTGGCCCTCAAACTCGCTCAGATCCTTACACTTGCCCATTTTTCCTGTTTCTAACACATCAACTTTGAGGACAGAGTGTTCGTTTGCTGCCTAATATATCCCACCCACTAACAGGTGCCATTATAACGTGATTATCATTGTTTTTCATTTCACCTGTCAGTGGTCATATTGTTATGGCTGATATACCACACTCACACTGCCCTCCAGAACTGCCACCCCAGGTAAATGTGTCTGTGAAAAAATATCATGGTTGATTATCAGTTTGATCTTCTACTCAAAAGCAGTACCGTGCACAGTCCTTCTGAAGGGCATGCGCTGAATTTGAAAGAGTGGGCAGAGTTCCCAGCTCACACGGATGGACGATGTGTGAGAGTAAGTGATTACACGTAAAAAAAACGATGACGCATGCCCATCGGGGTGAGTGACGCACGTACAAAAGATGGGAAGCGTGCCCGTCGCTGAGTGTGACGCAAGCGTCACTAAGGCAGATGGGCACATGTCAACTGGAAGGGGACTGCAAGGCAAAGGGCGCTGAGCCTTCTCTGTGCCCGTGCCTGCTCAAAGGGGTTTGTTATGGCCAATGCGAATGCTTGATTCTATGGATTTGGAAGCCGTGTAGCTGAAGTTCTTTGTCTTTCTAGAAGATCTAATGACAGTCATGTCATTATAATCTCTTGTTACTTGTTGGAGTACATGTAGCCATGCATCCCAATAAGGTTGTAGAGCCTTTGGATCCACAACCTTTCTTCACAGTGGATATTGGGTGATTTTCTGCATCACCATGGCAATTTTTTTACCAAACACAACTCTGGTGTTTGTTGCCAAAAAGATTCATCCTAATCTCAGTAGACCATAGAACCTAGCCTGGCTGACACCTGACTCAAGGTCCTCCTGACTTCAGAGTCAGCAAGAGGCTTTCATAATGAAGGGGGTGTGGCCTTGGTCTCGCTGGTTGGATGTCTCCATTTTGAGTTGACTTAGATTGTGTGTGTTCACATACATTAGCGTGCTCGGATGCTCGGATGATGCACAAGTGTACAGATGGCAATCGTAGAAGATAACAGGACTGAAAATACATCTCTCTGACTTTAATGCAAATTTAAGAATTGCAGGTAGTTTACAACATGTTGAAAGCTTCATTGCGAAAGCAGGAGTGGAAATAGTTGCCAGGCAACTATTCAAAATAGAAATTTCAATGCTGGACATTAGCAGCAAATCCCAATACATAAGCCAGTTGTCTTTTCCATAGATTGTAAGAGTAAAATAAATAAACAACATTTCAGTAGATCCTTAGAGAGTTAATGTAAATGATAAGCGGGGAAACTTTCAGAAAACAGTTAGTCCTTAAAGAAGTAAGTTATCAGTTATTACCATTAGGTTCTCATCCACTGTTTCTAAAACTACCTAGCTAGCTTTTTGTTACAAGCTAACATTGTTTCTTATGTATGCGTTGTGTAAATAAAACAATCAAAAAGCTCACACATTTTCTGGGTGAATATGGCAATAGGCTCCTGTCTAAATCTGTCTAGATTCATTTACATTTAGCAATCTCCAGGTTTTTACATTTGTGGTTTGTTGACGCTGCATATCTACATGGAGACAAATTGTAGTTTTTGAGACTTGGTGACCACAACATGTAACTGTTTTGTGCAATTTCCCAACTGAAATTGATGGAACTGAAAAGTGTAAATTCTTTAATACAATCAATATACTACATTTATAATGATTATTCATTATTTAGAATAGCCATTTATAAATGTGTGCTACATTTTTATCTTAAACAACACCCTATGTTTCTTGTCATATGCTATTATTGGAATGTTCATGTTTTACAGACATTACAGTACATAGGGTCTAAATACAAGACCAAAATGTCATGCCTTAAGTACGCTAGATTGACCCTCGAGTTAGACCACTTTGTCATACGATATGGCCACAGGAAAAACAGATAAGAATGTGTCCCTAGTTGATAAGGGGAGTATTCTTCAGAACTTGTACAATGATGCGTCCTTAGTTTAGCTATCCAACTCCCAAAATAAATTAAGAATGTAAACCTGAGTTGGGTTTGGAAACGATCTCTCTTGCTTTGTCTTCATCTATGCATGCATCTTAGATCTCATAAAATCTAATATCTGGAGAATGTCTATATTTGATACATTTAGTGCAATTGTATCCTTTCTTTACCTATTAAATTAAGTTGCTACATACATTTTTTGACTCGGGTCTAGATCCATTTCCACCACAATCCTTTGAGATTTTTGGGCCATCAAGCCATCCTTCATGTTGTGTGTGAGTGCGACATAAATGTATATTTTCAAGTCAGATTCCTCATATCTCTGGTAATTTTACATTATTTAACTATTGCCTTAAAAATCATAAAAACATTGGTCTTGAAGCTTTTGAATTTGTTAGATGCCAGAAAATGTACTATTTGAAAATTGAACTACCCTTCCCGATTATGGAAATAACCTAGAACAACTTTGTTACAACAGTTTGTTTAAATCATTGGTCTAGAATTGATAACAGCTATTTTGACTGACTGAGTACACCTTGTTAAATATTATAGTTGTTAGAGATACGGACTACGGAAGGTCCTGTGTTTGACTCCTGTCACAGTCAAAACACATCAGGCCTTAGGATTTGTTCAGAACAGACAAAAAACTTTGCTGGCTAAAACCTTCAGTTGCTTTGTTATAGGAAGCTTAAAATAAAACTGTTTACGGTTATATTGTGACTATTACTGGATTCTCAAATTGTGCATTAGGATTTGTTCAGGATTGACAAAAACTTGCAGGCTGCATGATTCTCTCATCTTTTCACTTGATGAGAAAGTCAGTTATCATCACCTATATTGATAGTTACTGTATTAATGTCATTCCTGAAAGGCTAATAAGCTGTTAAAACGGCCAGTGGTGAATGCCCAACAATCCATAGATGCACTTAGTGGTGGAGGTAAACTTTATAAGAAACATTAGTCAGTTTAATGCTATTCTTAATGGTGTCTAGCCAAATAGCCACACTTTCTGTGATGTTAATGGTACACGGACACTAAATAAATGTGCGGTTCCATTGTAAAGTGTATAAAGACATAGTCTCTCATGTGGGCATCCCCGCTTCAAATCCAGTGTGGGCAACAATATTCATCATTTTCAATTGTGGGCCAGCTGAACTAGGCTTGCCTGGTTTCTTTTCTGGTTTTTAAAAAGGCCAACCTAGCAGAATTATTCATGAAACTAGGGGCTAAACAGCTGGGCAGATAATAGCATTCTGTTAATTTCTTCCTTATCACAAGTATGCTTAACACAAGTCCAACTGCATGTTCTGAATACAAAACCTCCACTAGACCTTTTTATTATTATGAACATACTGTCCAATTGACCCATTCAGTCACTGAAAGACACCTGTGACATTGCCAAGCTATTGGAAACCATTCTTTCTGACAATTTTTTTTTCCGCAGGTAAGGCACATTTTTATGTTGGTTATATATACATTGTTTCACATAACATGATTTCAATGTTGAATAATATTTTGTAAGGTTTACAAAGTTTACCTTTTTGAAAGATTTTTCACATAGTTTCTAATTGGTGTCAAAATGAACCTTCTTGGTAATTTATGTAAAATCTTTAGTGTTGGGCAACTACAGCTGCCGTAAGGGCTTCATTGCGGGCTTCATTGCGGCTTCATTGCGGCTTGACATACATGTGTATTAAGATGAACCAGTTCAGAATGGGAGCCTGAGTGTGCAGCCGCCCTCTTGTGCTTCAGCTGTCAATGCCCCAATTAGATGTTAGTACAAACATGCCTATTTAAATTGTTGTTGAAACTCATCAGATCTTTTCACTCATCCTGCTGCCGATTGCTGCTTGTACCAGCATGGATTCTCTTTTGCTGCCAACAACACCCATTCCTCCAGTACAGTTTTTCTGCTGGGGGATTGGTAAAGCGCTCACTGCCGTAGGTCATTTCATATTGATGCTTTGCTTCAGCAGTGAGGTAACCTGAAAGAGCAGATCTTATCGCCAAGAGTTGTTTATTCATTTTCTTCAATAAAACATGTCAAACATGCCGTTTCCTTTTTTGAACTTGAATTAATGGTATGCAGGCAAAAAGAGCAACTGGATCAAGCTTTGTACACATGACCCTGTGCATGACGTGACTGTAATTCCACACCTGTGTGAATGCATCGGCTTTCAATAGACTTGTTTTTGTTTGTCCGTTTCCTGTACGCAAAAGCTGCCTTAACACATGATGAGATTCTATATTTTGGTTTGGGATCGGATTATCGCTGAAGATTCACAAATCAGTTTCATCAGACACAATGCATATTGATGAACAAATATCATTTTTTCATGTAAATTAGTTGCCACGGACATTCAAAAGGGTCAAACCGTACACTCCCTCTGAAAGCAAATCCATCCATTTGTCCTTTACCTGGACTTCCCCCTCTCATAATAATCTCCTAAGTAACCGTGCCGCAACACGGTCTCCTTGGATAAATTGGATTCTGAGGATGGCCCCTCAATTTCATACTGTATGAACTGACATTGGCTGCAATCCCTCATGGATTGATACACTGAAAACCTACTTGGATTAACACACCTCCTCACTTCCCTTCTGCTCTTTTTCTCATGCCCTTTCCCTCTTGAGGTTTTTCTCCCGTCCCTCTCTCCTATTCTCACCTATTCTCTCTGTATTGAGTTCTCCATGTTCTTCTCTCACTCTATCTACATCCGGAATCTGCCTGTGGCGTAAGTGTGGTGCATGTTCCCTTTTCAAAGACACAGCAATTGTATTGAAGACTCAGCAGCACTCCCCTCCTGAGATACGCTAGCCCCCTCCCACCTCTCTGCTCTCTCCATGCTCTGTGTCGTCTCCTGAGTGTCCTCTGTTTCTAAGCCAGCGTCACAGTGAGGGTGGCGACTGGGTAGTCGACGCGATGGAGGCTGAGTTATCTTTGTGGCATCTCGTCTTTCACTGCAGTTTGTCGTCCTTCAGTGTCTACTCGAGTGCTTTCGTATTGAGTATTCTGGATTTTCAAGCAGCTGATGGCATTTCGATAGTGTTGCTTGTTTTGTTTTTTGCTAGATAGTACAGCTATGTAGGCAGAGCTGCCTACAGTTGATAGGCAACTCTCTCGGCTGATCCAACATGGCCCCCATGTCTTTCTCTTATTTCTCTACACAGGAAGCCAGTGTCCTGCTGGTGCCCTACGGCATACATTGCTTTGTTTTTACTGGCTTTACTGACACAGTGGGTGTTGGTCACAAAGGCCCCGTATGGGTAATGAGTGAGGCCATGACTGTGCTATAGATCCCAGCCGAGGCAGGATTTGCCTCTGTCTGTACAGCTAATTTGCTATTGAACATTTACACAACCCTAGCAAATGTTTCTTATTTTGCTGCCTTGTGGCCGAAAAAGGGAATACCTTTGATCTTGTTTCTACTAATCTATACAACTGCACATTTTATAAGTGAAAGGAACATTTTAGAACAATTTTCAATTGAATAAATTATTAGGAAAAATATATCTTGATTGCTCGTGTCTTCACACCACAGAGTTAATTCTTGGTAGAAGCATTATTTTCAAAATGTATGGTTTATATTTACTATATGTATAATTTGGGGAATTTAAAAATGCAAGTAGTTCTGGGTATGCATGAGCTCTGAGGATAAGAATAATTGATGTTTATCAACAGTCATCTCCTACTGGTATGGGTAAGATGCTCAGAATATTTCTTGATAAATCACACATTTTCTATGCACGCCAGGATTCATAGTTCTGTTCATATGTATAACTCTGCTTTCTTGCCAACTCTTGACTTTAACCAGATGATCTGTAGAAGTTGCATATGTCTACAAAATCAACCTTAATATCCCTTGCTATTAGGACTCTCATGGTGATCTACTAGTTAAAAATGTGCTTTTAAAAGGTCAGCCAGACAAACGGTCTTGATAAGGTACTATAATTCTGTGTTGATATCCAGCTAGATACCCAATCTGCTAGAGGTCTCATTGTTACGGGATATGTAGTATGGATCCTGCATCCTTTTGGACAGTGTATATTACTGTATTTGATTTATTTTTTTAATTTCCAAACAAGACCAAGGGGAAAGCTACCGCTGAAAATATCATCTTAAAATGCCAAATAAGCTACATTACCTTCCAACAAAATGTTTTATTTTCTGAAAGTTTAATAACGCAACTGTAAAAGACTAGCACACCAAATAACTTTTAATGAAAATGCTCTGTGTTGCAGTCTGAAACCAATGTTCCAGTACTGAAGGTATTAACAGAGCATGAGACTAATTAGTATTTCTGAAGATAATGACAGAGAGGAATGACCTGAGAGAGAAATAAAGTGAAAAGGTGTAAGACAGACAAAAAAAACAAGAGTAGAAAAAGGGAGAAAAGGATGAGAGGCTTTCTGTGCATTGTCAGATTCACCTGACACCTGTGCATTACAAGCATCCTCCTGATACCCTCATCCACTTCTCTGAATTCCAGACTGCTTTTTTTTTAGGCTCATCCCAAGTGGGTGTCACATGTTACTCCAAACCCACCAAAGTGAATACATGCATCATTATTACACCTGGGGAGGTGTGTGTTTTTTCCTCCAAGATCCATTTGGAATACTTTGTACATGATGTTGATGTTAAGTGCTGTACAAGAACGGTTCTCCCTCAATACATAAAAAAAATCTACAAGTGTTGAATGTTTTTAAGATTTCTGACATTGTGTTAGATTTGCTTTACTGGTGTGACAGTGAGGTGGATTTGTGAGGGGAACAGTGACATGAAAACTGAGAGAAGAGCAGTGATAGCTAAAGTGGATTACTACAAAGGCTGTCAGTCACACTAATCAGCTAGTCGTGTTTTTCCACAGGAATGTGTCATTTTGCAGAATGTTGACTAGTGGAGAGACTGTTTGAACTTTTGGGTTGACGTGTTTAACATTAGAGTCTTTCCTCTACATGGTAGTAGTTCTCCTGTATTTTTCATAGCTTAGGTTAAAAGGGCTAGGATTCATGCTATCCTGGTGTCAAATGATAGTAAGTTCCCTCAAAGCAACTCTTTGGAGATGTGTTGTGTAGATGGGTTCACCTAAAATATCTCTTGTGGACTAAAAGAATTTGATGGAATCTTAATGAAATCCAGAGAAAATCTATACAGTCCTTTACAGATTCAACTGGAATTTTAATACTTTTTTGTCAGCGCTTCCAAAATGGCATGGAGGTGCCAGATAATTGTACTTTTGGGATACACTTCAGTTTGAGAGTCCCAATTTCCACCTGTAGATGTTGTTCTGTCGATAGTTTGTTAAATGTTTGTGGACATTATTAATATCAGTTGATAATCAATTGCTGTGCTAAAGTAATGGTTAGGTTCAGTAGTAGGCTTATGTTAAGGGTAGGGATAGGATTAGGATAAAGGTTAGGGTATGTTTTAGTAGTAGGTTAGTTAAAATTTGTGCCAATAATTCAGGAGGGCACTGTATATAATGCAAAGCCTAAGGTACATTATGATCCATAAGTTCTTGAAGTATCAGTCTGATAAAACCTGAAATTTGCCAGCAGAGTGGACAGAGAAATGTAGCTTATACACTGCTGTTGACAGTGAGGTGTAATTTGTTACAAATTACAGAATTTCTTTGTTTTAAATTGTTTGAAAAATACAAGAATGTGTTTGTATTGAAGGTCTCATCATACGAAAATAATCATCAGAAAAGAGTACATAGAAAAGGACGAGATCAGAAATGAATAGGCTGTTAACAGCGTGTCTTTGCAAGTCTCTCCCACGGGTTGTAATGGGGCTATCAAGTAGATTTCAACACAAATGCATAGCGCTTGTCTCCTAGATTACTGACATAATATTTCTCTATAGGTGACATGAATAGCTTATCAAAACACTGAGAGGAGCTATTAGAAAAGAACTGACATTAAAAAGATGTGCACAGTAAGATGCACGTGTGATTTAGTTTCTTTTTCCCTCAAAAATAATGTAGATTTACATTTTGGATTTACATTTGATGAATTTGCCTACACAATAAACTGAATCTCCTATTGAAAACTGGTAACCCTTGCGGTATGTAGCCTATATCATTTGTATTTTGATTCAGTAATACCAAAATAAATATTTTGTTCATCTGGGAGTATCACACATTCATCCATTGACGTCATGCATTCAGTGTGGGGTGATTAGCACCTGGGTACCATTTGCGTACCAACACTAATTGGTGTGGGCTGTTGGTGGATTAAGTTGGAAAACTGGGTAAAAAAACTAGAAAATTGTGTGAAAATAGTTTTCGGTTCATCAGTTTAAAATTCTGACAACGTAACTATGTAATATACGCCTATTTAGGAAAAGTCATCGGAGGAGAGTGTAGCTTTCAAAACAGCAGTTTTATTTCATTTACAAACTCAAACGCCAGTTGCTCTCAAAAATCTTCGAAAAATGTGTTTCCCAATAACTGAATGCCTTCCTGAAGACAAATAACATTTGTCTTGTGGATATTTTATCAGTTCATCTGGTTGCCTGTTCACTATCCATTAATTAAGTGTAATTGTTCTTATTGTACGCTTTATTTGTTTATTTTTACAGTTATAATTACAGACTCCGTCCACCTCCATACACTCTAATTTTGAGAGTAATTAATGTGCAAAAAAGAGAACAATTGTCACACAGCTGGTGATAGGACACAGGCGCAGAGACGGAGTGGTGGTAATAATCCATAGTTCTTTATTAAAGTAAAGAAAACCAAAACGATAGCAGCTTACCGTGACTTGGGTATAGGCTAAATAGCAACTAGAAACCATAATGATCCACACAGAGTGTGGTCAAACATTCACATAAATGGGCACCTGCCTCCAATTGGGGAGACCAAACTTAAATAGAGATGCGTAGAGGCATCTCTTTTTGTCCTGTCCTGACTATGGCCCAGCTCAGTGCAGAGATGGCTAGGGGCATAGCCAGGACGTGACAACAATAACAATGTCGAAGATGAATTTGACTGATAGCGTTTTTTTCTTCAAATTTTCTATGGATACCGTGATGATATCGTTATCACAATAATCGTGTAGTGAAAATCTGATATTGTGACAGCCCTTTAATATAGAGTTGGTTCTGACATTTGTTGCCAATACTCTGATTTTCTGTTTGTATAACACACACAATCCTACTGTGATCAGCACCCTGTTCCAAGTGGCATCAATTAATAAAAATGCATTTTATCCACCATAACACAAATCTTATTCGAGTGTGATTTTACAGAAGTTACGTTTAAATGACTACAGTGCTACTTTGACCAGTTTAGCCACGCTGCCTCTTTATAAGTTGCTCAATACATCAGTCTAGACATCAATAGCTGACCTATTCCTGTAATGTAGAAATGTTCAATACATTTTGATGAGACCAGTGGGTTGAGAAATTGTTTAGTACCTCATACCTTGTTGTTGTTTACGTCCACAGGTGACCTGGCATCAGAGGACGAGTACCTGGATATTCCAAGTATCTCCAGACAGAGAGCAGGGACATATCAGTGCACCGCCGTCAATGACATTGGCTTAGATGTCCAGACCGTGGAGATCACAGTCAACTGTGAGTTCAATGTCGGTCCAGTCCTGAGGTGTTTTTGCTGGAAATCAGACATCTACTCAGATCCCAAAATTGAGATTTGTAGCATAATTTATGTTTGAGCCTTTACTGTGACTGTAGCTCAAAATAAACAATGAATCGGAAGCTGAGAGTCAAATTGAAATAGGATGATTTTGGATCCAAATGTTTAAAATGTGGGTTTTGTCTGATGACTCACAGAAATGTTCTGTCAAATAGTTTTCCCCTCCAAATTGATTGGCACCGTTGATAAACATGAGCAATTAAGGGGTGACCACTTTTTAAATACTGAGCTATATAATATGTTCAAAGTGTTTTTGAAGTCATATTATCTTACTATATTGACAGATCATTTTGATTATATAGTAAAAAGTTAAAATAAATAGCTGTGAAAGTACCTGAATCCTTCAGGATGTTCTGTATTTCCGAATACATCTGACCTAACATGTTATTAGATCCCTATCTAAGTTCTGAAATTGATTAAGTGAACATTACAGTAGTACATTCTCATTTATTCATTAAGAAAATCTATCCAACATTAAGTGTCAATGCAGGCAAAACTATGCGAACTTCTAGATAAATCGTCTTAATAATGCTTATTAAAGTGGTCTAGTTTTTTGTATTTGGTCCCATATTCTTTGCAAAGAAATTACAATAACATGTATTTTGTTTGTAATCATTACAAAGTGAACTCAGAAATGTATTCCTTTATGTACATTTCCACATGCTCAGAGTTATACTTGGTGTAAAGGTGCTACTAGCGGTTGATATGTAGGGGCAGACTACATGACAAGGAAAGACAACTTAAAAATTATGTAAGTTGACATATATGTTCTGTATATACATTAAGCATCTTTTATGCTTAAAATGAAGCTCACTATATCTGAAGTACCAGCTCAACTCAACGCCCCTCTGGTTTTCGTAAGATGAATGTTCTTATAACATGTTAACAACTATTGTTTGTTAAATTGGTTAATTGTTTAAAAACTACTGGTTGTTAAATGGTAGCAAATCCTCTTTGATGGACCAAATCCCTCTATTTAAACATGACCCCTGTAAGACAATTTGACACATACAGATAGATGGGTAACAAATTAAAGGAAAATCTGAATGAGTGGTGGAACATAATGAATACAGATTTTTCCATATTGGTGTACTGTATGGTGCAATTAACATCCTATCATGCTCTGTAGCATGTATAGAAATGCTGAGCAGTACCAGTTGACCTTGATTTTGGATCAAGTTGGCAAGAGGAAAGTATCTACAGTAATTAACATGAAAAAGGCTTCATAATTGGGAGGATTAAATTTGAGGATGAAAATCCCAAATCACAGCGCATGAGAAGTGTATCTTTGGGAAGAGTTGTGTTCCATCCCTCTGGTACAGTTCCAGAGACTTGTGGAATCAATGCCAAGGCGCATTAAAGCTGTTCTGGCATCTTGTTATGGCCCAACACGTTACTGAGACACTATGTTGGTTTTTCCTTTAATATGTCAACCGTTCCATCTTGTGTGTCTGTAGATGCCCCCAGTGTATCGGAGGGCAGAGATGTTGGTGTGGCCCTTGGCCAGAGAGGGATTCTGGAATGTGAGGCGGATGCGGTGCCTGAGGCAGACTTTGAATGGTACAGAGACGACAGAAGGTAAATCACTACATATTTTTCAAAAAATCTTCATTTACCTGGAAGCCCATCTTCATTACTGTTTATATTTTATTAATTTAGCATACATTTGTGCTCATAATACTGCATACCCTGGAATCCGTCAAAATATGACTCATCATGCAAAAAGATACTGATTTTGGGGGTTTTCATTAGTTGTCAGTTAAAATCATCAAAATTAAAAGGAATGAACACTTGAAATATATCAGTCTGTGTGGAATGACTGTATACATTATGCATGTTTCACTTTTTGAATGGAATTACTGAAATAAATCAACTTTTTGATATTCTAATTATATGACCAGCACCTGTATATTACCAATTCACCAAGGGTATGCAAACCTTTGAGCACAAATGTATATACAGGAGTATCCGAGTTGTTGAGGAAGTGCCAGTATTTGTTAGATGTACAGTATATAGTTGTGTATGTCTAGTTGTACAGATATACATTTGAACAGTGCCTAGTAGCTGGACATACACTGATGAGCCAAAATATTATGACCACTCACAGTTGAAACGAATTACTTTTATTATCTCCTAACAAAGCCACAAGTCAAGGTCTCGGTAAGCGAGCAATCTGTTTCTGTAGTCAACATGTTGGATGGGGTTAAAATGGGTAGGAGTAATGACTTGAGCGACTTTGCCAAGGGCCAAATTGTTATGACCAGACAACTGGGTCAGAGCATCTCTGAAATGATAAGGATTGTGGGGTGCTCTCGTCAGCAGTTGTGAGTACCTACTGACAGCGGTCCGAGGAGAGACAAACCCCAAACTGGCGACAGGGTGTTGGGCATTGAAGGCCTATGTGCGCAAGGGCAACAAAGGCTATCCCGTTTGGTCCATACCGACAGAAAGTCAACTGTGACACTAGTCACCAGGATGCACTGTGGGAAGACAAGAAGCCATTGGAGGGAATGTGATGCTCTGGGTAAAGTTCTACAGTGAAAACCTGGGTCTGGTCATTCATGTGGACCTCCATTTGACACGTGCCACCTACTTAACCTCTTACCTCTTCATGGCAATGGCATTTCCTTTCAGCACGATAATGCTCCCTGCAAGACTGCATATGTTCAGGAATGGTGGAATGGTTTGAGGAAGTGTTCTAGGTGTTGCCCTGGCCTCCAACTTCCCCAGATCTCAATCAGACTGACCATCTGTGGGATGTGCTGGACAAACAAGTCTGATACACGGCATCTCCACCTCACAACTTACAGGATCTGCTGCAAATCTCTTGATGCCAGATGCCACAGGACACCTTCAGGGGTCTTGTAGAGTCCATGCCTGGGTGAGACAGCGCTATGTTGGCAGCACACAGATGACCAATAGCATATTAGTGAGGTGGTCATAATGTTTTGGCTCATCAGTGTATGAATATTGATGGTAATATAGATATAATGGTAGAATACGCTTCAAAGAGGAACAGTAACCAGTAGCAAGACAAAGAGATGCATACTAATGGTATTGGTATTTAAATGTCATACAGTGATTAGAAGCATAATGATAGTAATAGATTTAATCAATAAACTTGTTAGCAGCTGTGTATGCATAAAAGGGTGTGAGGGGGTAAGTGTCTAATGTCAGTGATGATTGTTTGTGAGGGTGTGTATGAGTGTGTGTATCTGAGTGAGTGCGTGTGAGTAAGCCTGAATGTTTGTGTGTGTGTGTGTGTGTGTGTGTGTGTGTGTGTGTGTTTGTGTGTGTCAGAGTGGATATTGACCCGTGGATGGGCATAAAATCGGTGTGGATAGTTTTTGAGACAGGGAGGGAAGTAGTTGTTAGCCATTTAATAGCCTTATAGCCAGGAGATATTGACTCCAGTCCATTGGTCTGTGTTTTAATGCAATGGTATTTTGGATGGGAGCAGGGAGAACAGTCTATGCCTTGGTTGGCTGGAGTCTTAGTGTTTATGTTATGCTTCCATGAATTTCTAGCTGTTGTCAGTATGCGAAGGAAATATTATAATTGTGTGTCATTGTACTCCTACATGGCTAAGATCACTGTCTACATATTAGAAATTAGTCAAATACTTAAATTTATTCAGTGAGGTGTTGATTCTCTGTTCAAGGATATTCAACGATTTTGACGGCATACAGATTGAGGACATCGGACAACTCTCTAAACTGACCTTCTTGAATGTCTCTGAGGCAGACTATGGCAATTACACATGCATTGCCATCAACAAACTGGGCAGCTCCAACACAAGCTTTGTCCTGTATGGTAAGCACTGAAATTGAGTTGTGTGTGCTTGGTAACACCTCAGTTAATAAGCCATTATACATGGGTAGGGATTTATAATAACTGCACACAACAAAATGTAAAGGGTTAGTAAGTCATTTACGAATCATTTATGAATCATTACATAACTTAAAATGTTTGACCAAGCTGCTCCTATACAATTTACTATCATTAGTTATGTTTTTTGTTTTACTTCATATTAAGTTTAAGATATTTATACTTTAGAAATACTGTATTCATGTTCTGTGAGGTCATTTCTGCTATACCTGACTTCAAAACAACGTATAAGATGTCAAAACACCGTATAACATATCAATTGTAAAAAATACAACAATAGCGCATTTTTGGGCTTTCCTGCAAAAAGTTTCTATTTAACTAGGGTTTCTATTTAACTTCACAAAATACTGTAGATCTTCCAGTTTCTCACACGTTTGGACCCAAAACAAAAATCTTTCCAATTACAGAGCATTTTTATTCCGGGTTCAAAGAGATTAATCTGAGATTGACTGTAATCCACACTTTGGTATTCATACTGTCACTGCCAAGAATTGCTTTAAGTAAGCATTTTCTGGTTTAACTTGGTATTTCTCAGCATACTGTCACTTCACACTCTTACATTGTAAAGGTTTGCAAAGGTATATAAGTTTTAATAGCCCACACTTTCAATGAGGCCACACAAAAATCCTGAAATACATCATTTTTAATTAGTAAATGATTTATGAAACATAATGAAAGTTATTAAACATTTTGATATTATGAGGGGTTAAATGTTAATAAACTATTATTACGTGTGTTGTGTGTGGTTATTATGTATTATTTGTATTATTGTGCAGTTCCATATATAAAAAAAAAACTACGTTATGATACATGTTTTAAAAACATATCAAGTACTATCTATTTAGAATGACATGTTTAATAATGAATATTTTATTAATAATTTCTAAATGCTTATTCGTAAAATGTATCAAGTGTAATTAAAATGTTCAAAACATTTTCTATACAGTGCATGACTGCATGACTGACAGTTCACTTAAAGTGTATGCATTTTATATTAATTTGTTATAAACAACTCATTACCAATTTTTAGTAAAAGGAACCCATCATCGTCATAATGATTTACTGGTACCACCAGCCCAAAAAACACAGGGTGGTCTTAAATGTGCCTTGCCTTAGACTTTAGTATATGGAATGTAAATGTTATGTTTTATTGATGGCTATGAAAAAATCCTGTAAGTGTTCAGTTGGGTTGAGGTCTGGTGAGTGAGACAGCCGTGGTATATTGTCAGACTTCTGCAAGTGGAGCAGTCTTCATTATTGAAGATAAAATAAAACATTTCCCAACATTCATTAATCTTACAAATTCACTGAGAATTCTTGTAGCTCATATAATGGGCAACTGGGCCTGCCCAACAATTATATATTATCTTAAGCATGATGGGATGTTAATTCCATACATCTCTGGACACAACTGCATTTTTCCCCTTTTTATCAAGTGTTTTCTTTACCTTGGTTGTTACCAGTAGGTTAATAGCAATACTTCTCACTAGCCCATCAATGTAACACTTACCAAGCTAAACAAACTGTTATGACAACTTTATATTCATGTTGTTCACATTAGCGCAACATGCTCAATAATTTTTTCTTTTGTATGTTTTTATTTATTTTGCTCTGTTCTGTTCTTCTGGTGTAGAGATTATTGAGCCCACTAGCTCAACACTATTGCAAGGTTAGTACCGGTTTTCGGCATGAGCATGCGTTTCCACTCTAACCTCTCTGATGCACTAACAAAATGCTAACAACGGATGATATACATTGCCATTTTCACATCGTCAACAAACTGATTATATGCCAATATCACTAGAGTAGCACTCAGTGCTAATACAGAGGTGACAGGAGGACTACTTTTCTGCCACTGGACGGAAAGAGATAATTTTCGAGCGCTGCCTGACAAAATGAGATTGTCAAACGGTTATTTGGCTGCTTGGTGGTCTTATGAAAAATTTATTAGCTTCCAATTCAATTTCATAATATTGATAACAAGTTTAAATATATGTCCGACAAGGGACATTTCCCAGGAGAATTTTCCTGCTTCAACAATGAGGAAATAAATCTCTTGAATTGTTGTGGAAATGGTAACTTCAGTACCTTTTTAATGTTTTGCTAACAGTGTTTTCTTTTTCTTTTTTCAACCACCTAAATACCTCACCATGTGGCATGGATTTATTTTGATTTTGCATGTGCTTTTTCTGCTGTGTAAGTATCTATATGTCTTAAAAATGAGTATGTGTGTGCCTTAGCTGTTGTGATCATTTGTTTAGCAATGTGTATTTCTGGTTGTTGAACTGTGACTTTATTGCTGATGTCATGTAACCATAATTTTTTGTTAATATTGATTCCATCTTTAGAAAACGCCAAAACAATACCTCAGCTTAAAAAGTTGTTATTTGGCATAATTTTTTCAGTTCTAGTGCATTATGGTAAGCTGATTCACTAGCTGATTGTTCAATGGCACGTGGTTTCTGAAGTAAATAAAAATTGGTACCCAAATTATATATGTAGTCATTCATAGAGTAAGTTAGCAAGCTGGCAATATCTATTTCAGCAGGGCTTCTCAAATTGGTGTCATTGGAGTCATTATTCAATCACAGTGTTTTCAATAGCTTGACGTGCTCCTTTAAGCCAAAATAACTTAATGAAGGCAACTGGTTCTTGCAACTGCTTATCAGATGGCCTCATAGAGTGTCTGATTGGCTGTGTAGTTGCTGGGATACAAGACTTAAATAGCCTAAACACTCATTGAAAGTAGTACATGATGTAAAAATATTAACATAGCAACTCCAACTTGTTTGTGAGGACAATGATAAATGGATAACAAGTCAGTATAACAAGGGTCAGGACCGTATTGATAACATACAGTAACAAACATAAGGTTTGGACACACCTACTCATTCAAGGGTATTTCTCTACTTTTACTATTTTCCAATTTGTATAATAGTAGTGAAGACATGAAAACTATAAAATAACATATATGGATATTGAATCAAGTAGTAACCAAAAACAAAAAAAATTGCAGTAATGAATAGTATATTTCCCAATGCTGAAGACACTTCCTAAGTGTTTTCTCTTTAGTGAAGTTTTCATTTTTTTATATGAGGAAGACCAAGAACAAATTATATTTATCAATGGCGATCTCTTACCGGTGTGCATATAGGATGTAGGATCTTCCACTTTTCTTTCTATTGGCTGGTCTGAGAAATAGCTTTTTCTTTGCAACTCTGCCTAGAAGGCGAGCATCTAGGAGTCGCCTCTCCACTGTCGATTTTGAGACTGATGTGTTGACGGTACTATTTAATGAAGCAGCCAGTTGAGGACCTGTGAGGCGTCTGTTTCTCAAACTAGACACCTTAATGTATGTGTCCTCTTGTTCAGTTGTGCTTTGGGGCCTCCCACTCCTCTTTCTATACTGGTTGGAGCCAGTATGCGCTGTTCTGTGGAGGGAGTACTAAACGTTGTACCAGTTTAATGGCAATTTCTCGCAAGGAAAACTGTCGAGTTTCAGAAGTTCTTGTGTCGAGTTTCAGAAGTTATGTTTGTGAGCCTGTTATTGAATCCACAATTGCTGTTGGTGAAGATACTTAACTTGTCTAAAGAAGGCCAGTTTTATTGCTTCCTTTATCAAGAAAACAGTTTTCAGTGGTGCTAAAATCATTGCAAAAAGGTTTTCTAATGATAAATTTGCCTTTTAAAATGATCCACTTTGATTAGCAAACACAATGTGCCACTGGCACACAGGACTGATGATGGTTGCTGAAAAATGGCCTCTACGCTTATGTAGGTATTCTATTAAAAATCTGAGGTTTCCAGCTACAATACTTATTTACAACATTAGCAATGTCTACTGTGTATTTTTGATCAATTTTATGTTGTTTTAATGGACTGAAAATGTGCTTTTCTTTCGAAAACAAGGACATTTCTAAATGACTCCAAACATTTGAACATTAGTGTATATTTTTTAAGATATATTTAGAGGCTAATGGCCCTCATTCATGGATCCTTCTCAAAAAAGATCTCAGATTCGAACTTCGGAAGAGACTTTCGACCATCTCTAAGTGTGAATCTTGAAACTGTTGCACCTGGTCGAAATGAGCGTTGATATCACTGCAGATTGATGAATACGCGAGAACGGCCTACACCTGTCTTTATTTCCATTTGACATACCCCTAATTTATGCGGGTATGGCTATAAGTAGCCTATGAATTGACAGATTTCAACATACATTATAGACTGAAATGGCTAATTAAGCATTTGTCATTCTCCATGTGAAAATCATCGCAGTTATCGAACGCTTTCGCGTCTCAGCTCAGAGCCAAAGTCCTTTAAAAGAGCAAGCTCTGCCATCATTAGGGTAACTGCAATACCTAGAAATATTTATTTATCTTCTCACAAGTCAATTTAAGACCGGTTAACTAATCAAGATGCCAGCCATCGAAATTATAAAGACCATTTATGAGCTCTAAATATGTCAATACGGCCTGGGTGACTAGAAAAGCAAGGCAACGCAAGTTTATTTGTTTTGCAATTTACACACACAAAGGCATTTCAAACCTTACAAACACATGAACAATATAAATAAGAGAGAAAATGCAGAATAAAGTTTAACATATAATACAATAATAGCATACGGTAGTGATACAATATTTAATATTGTGGGACGTTTGTTTTATAGTCCTTGTTATCTTATTTTATATTGCCTATTATTATAATTATAATTGTGGTTGTTGTTACTGATGCTGTTACGATTGTTGTTTTTGTGATAACGATGGTATTATTGCGACTCAAGCGTGATCTTATATTTTGACGTTGGTTTACAGTATCTCCGACCAGACATGGTTTTGACCGCATGTATACGGCAAAGATAATATTGATGAATACCAGCTCTGTCGGTGAATTTATCGTACGTTCATTTTAAGATTAAATTAGATCGTATGCAAGTTTCATGAATGTGGGCCATTGTGCTTTAATTGTTAGAGACGGTGGAGGAAGATACAGGAATTTGTGCTCAAATTTTGCTGAAAAAGCTTATGGCCAGATTCAAAGCCTTTCTGTAGCTTAGACCACTGAACCAGGCTTGGCAATCAATATTCATCAGATGTTTATGAACGTTTAACATAATCAATTTTCTTTACAATGCCATTCAGGGCACCACTCTAAATTCCCTATTGGGTGGGCAAACGCTGACCTGGAGGACTTTTTTGCCCACTTTTCCTTATGGAACTGTTTAGACTGTGGCATATTTGAGAGCTTCAGTACATGTGCAGTCTGATTTAAGAACCTTTCAGCATTTCAATAGGATTAAGATCTGGGCTTTAACTTAGCCATTCCATAACCCTCCATTTCTTATTTTAGAGCCATTCTGTTGTGAGTTTGCTCAAGTATTTTGGATCATTGTCCTGTTGCAAGATCCAATTTTAGTTCATCTTCAGCTTTTTGACAGATGGCCTTACAATCTCTTCAAGTATTATCTGGTACAATGTGGATTTCATGGTTCACTCTATAATGGCAAGCTAGTCAAGCCCTTAGGCAGCAAAGCAGCCTCAAACCATAATGCCCCTGGCTCCATGCTTTGCGGTTGGTATGGGGTTCCTCTGTTCAAATATTTCTTTCTTTTTCTTTTTTGAAAAGCCTGACTATCTGTTATTGTTGCCAGAAAATTTACGTTTGAGTTGTTTGTGCCAGGCATATTGTCAAAGTCTTGTTCGTCAACCTGGTGCTGTCTGCAGTTATATATTATTTTCAACAGTTCACTCATTCAGCGCAAGTATGTGTGTCTCATTTGACAGTTCACCCATGCACCATTTCAGCATGTTCTAGATAGTTTCCCAGTGTTTAGTAAGTAATTTTTTAGTAGTAATTTTACAATGTTGGATTATAGAATCAAATATTAAAATAACAATAAATAATTCCCAAACTGTATGTGTCATGAAATGACCATGAATATTCTGACATGGAATTACGATTTTATTTTAACTGCAAAATCATGAAGTCATTATGTCCCTAGGACATCATGTTAGTGGTTCTGAGAGTCTTAGTAAAAAATATTTCCTCTAACCATTGGGCTTTACAGACAATTCGGAAGTCTTAGAAACACTGCTTTGCCCGACACCAGCGGCAGGGACACCAACAGGAATCCCAGAGCCCAGGACAAAATTGAACATTTGGACCCAAACGACGGGCCAACATTTTTTATAAATAGCAATGACTTAACTGTTCATAAAACAGGTCATAAACGTTTATTGTTTAATGTTTTAGCTAGATAGTACTAAATACCAAGATTGACTGACTAATAAATAATTAAATTTAAGCCAACCAAATGCGCCCCCCCAGGTCTGGGCCCCAGACAACGTTACCGGTTGTCCCCCCCTGTTAGCGTCACTGACCAGCGGATGTGGTGGATTGAGATGCAGCCTATGCAAGAATGCAACAGTTATTCTAAACATCAAAACTTGTGTTTGGATATGGACATACTTGCACATAAACAGTCCTCATCTCTGATTATTCAACAAAAAAGAGCAGTCAACTATATCCTATAAGGAGCAGAGATTCATAATGTCAATGTGAAAAATTAAATCTGCAAATTATTCAGAAATAAATGCAAAAGATATTTGCTAAACGTGCAACAATTACAGCCATGTGTCTATTTGGATAGCTTTCCACCAACTATGCATCTGGACACAGCTATTTTTACCCATTGAGTTGAAAAAGCACATCAGGCCATAGAATCTTCTTTCACTTGGTCTCAGTCTCCTGACTAACTTCTGGCAAACTCTAGCTAAACTTTTTGTCACTCCTCCATGAAGGCAACTTTTGTGAATCACCCAGGCTTTTGTTACAGTATACAAAGTTTCTCCTTGCTCAGCTATGGAAGAACGTTCTTATTTCCCTGATTGGTGTTTTTGAACACATTTTCTTAGAATTTCCCATATTCCCATATCTTCATGATGTAGTTCTTGTTAGGATTCTCACTAACCAACTTTTGGTCCTCCAGCGACACTTGTATTTTACCTGAAAAATGTGAAACAGCATAACTGCACACAGAAACTATTGAACTAATTCTGTTGCTTCAAAATAAATTAGTTGCACTGCTCAATCCAGTGGGTAATGGCAAACAAGGAGAATACTTGTGCAATTAAATGCTTTAATTGTACTAATGGACAAATGTGGTGTTTATAAGTGGCAAAAACTCTAGTTTAAATCAATTTTGATTCAAACAAGAGTCCAAGGGGGTGAATACTTTTGAGGGTGGACTGATGAGCGCTTGTTTTGACATTTGACAGTGAGCCTCCTCCTCAGAGATGTATTAATTGCTTTCGTTTAGATTGTGGGGGTAAAGCATCACTATTATTGTAATTATCCACATGCACGCATAGGAATAATCTACTGTGGTAACTAATTGGATCTATGTCCCCAAAGAAAGGCTTGTGAACTCCTAAGACAATCCAAGTAAGTTTAGACATAACTGTGTTACTCAGCTTCAATGAATAATGTGTCAGCTTCTCTCTGTCTCCTCAACATGTTTTATGTAGGATTTGCAAAGCCTTACTGACCTAGCCAAGGCCATTGATTGGAAATATGTTTGACTCATTAAGCCATATCCTGTAGATCAGCACACCACCCTGCCACATAAAGGATCACTTTATGTGCTTGTAGATGTTTTAAATTCCTTCCTGGCGACATAGCACAACAGCTGTGATCATGGACCTATCTCAATTTTCTGCTCCCGCAAAGTTACTTTGTCAAATTCTACAAAAATGTGTCTTGAAAGCTCATCTCCCATTCAAACTACTGGAGAAAATCACACACAACTACCTCAAGCTCTGCTTTTAGGAGAGACAAATTAAATACAGACTACCATTACATATAGTAAGACTATCAGGTACAGTTGTGCTCAAAAGTTTGCATACCCTTGGAGATTTGGTAATATATGTACCATTTGTAAAGGAACAAAGCATGTAGAGGTCTGTATTTTTTACCATAGGTACACTTCAACTGTGAGAGAAATACAGAAAATCACATTGTATGATTTTTAAACAATCAATTGGCATTTTATTGCATGACAGTATTTGATCACCTACCAACCAGTAAGACTTACGGTTCTCACAGACCTGTTCGTTTTTCTTTAAGATGCCCTCCTGTTCTCCACTCATTACCTGTATTAACTGCAACTGTTTGAACTCGTTACCTGTATAAAAGACACCTGTCCACACATTCAATCAAACAGACTCCAACCTCTCCACAATGGACAAGACCAGAGAACTGTGTAAGTTCATCAGGGATAAAAATGTAGACCTGCACAAGGCTGGGATGGGCTACAGGACAAGAGGCAAGCAGCTAGGTGAGAAGGCAACAACTGTTGGCACAATTATTAGAAATAGGAAGAAGTCCAAGGTGGCAGACAATCTCCATCGGTCTGGGGCTCCATGCAAGGTCTCACCTTGTGGTGCATCAATGATCATGAGGAAGGTGAGGGATCAGCCCAGAACTACACTCGGCGTGTTTGGAGTAAGAAGAAGGATGAGCACAACCCCCATGAGCACAACGGACACCATCCCCATCGTGAAGCATGGAGGTGGAAACATCATTCTTTGGGGATGCTTTTCTGCAAAGGGGACAGGACGAACGCACCGTATTGAGGGGAGGATTGATGGGGCCATGTATTGTGTGATCTTGGCCAACAACCTCCTTCCCTCAGTAAGTGCATTAAAGATGGGTCGTGGCTGGGTCTTCCAGCATGACAACGACCTGAAAGGCACAGCCAGGGCAAATAAGGAGTGTCTCCATAAGAAGCATCTCAAGGTCCTGGAGTGGCCTAGCCAGTCTCCAGACCTGAACCCAATAGAAAACCTTTGGATGGAGCTGAAAGTCCATATTGCCCAGCAAAAGCCCCGAAACCTGAAGGATCTGGAGAAGGTTTATATAGAGGAGTGGGCCTAAATCCCTGCTGCAGTGTGTGCAAACCTGGTCAAGAACTACAGGACACGTATGATCTCTGTAATTGCAAACAAAGGTTTCTGTACCAAATTTTAAGTTCTGCTTTTCTGATGTATCAAATACTTGTCATGCAATAAAATGGTAATTAATTATTTAAAAATCGTAAAATGTATTTTTCTGAATTCATGTCTCTCACAGTTGAAGTGTACCTATGATAAATTATAGACCTCTACATGCTTTGTAAGGAGGAAAACCTGCAAAAACAGCAATGTATCAAATACTTGTTCTCCCCACTGTATGTGTGTATATATATATATATATATATACAGTGGGGCAAAAAAGTATTTAGTCAGCCACCAATTGTGCAATTTCTCCCACTTAAAAAGATGAGAGAGGCCTGTAATTTTCATCATAGGCACGCTTCACCTATGATAGACAAAATGAGAAAGGAAAATCCAGAAAATCACATTGTAAGATCTTTTATGAATTTATTGGTAAATTATGGTGGAAAATAAGTATTTGGTCAATAACAAAAGTTCATCTCAATACTTTGTTATATACCCTTTGTTGGCAATGACAGGGGTCAAACGTTTTCTGTAAGTCTTCACAAGGTTTTCACACACTGTTGCTGTTATTTTGGCCCATTCCTCCATGCAGATCTCCTCTAGAGCAGTGATGTTTTGGGGCTGTCGCTGGGCAACACAGACTTTCAACTCCCTCCAAAGATTTTCTATGGGCTAGAGATCTGGTGACTGGCTAGGCCACTCCAGGACCTTGAAATGCTTCTTACAAAACCACTCCTTCGTTGCCCGGGCGGTGTGTTTGGGATCAGTGTCATGCTGAAAGACCCAGCCACGTTTCATCTGCAATGCCCTTGCTGATGGAAGGAGGTTTTCACTCAAAATCTCACGATACATGGCCCTATTCATTCTTTCCTTTACACGTATCAGTTGTCCTGGTCCCTTTGCAGAAAAACAGCCCCAAAGCATGATGTTTCCACCCCCATGCTTCACAGTAGGTATGGTGTTCTTTGGATGCAACTCAGCATTCTTTCTCCTCCAAACATTAAGAGTTGAGTTTTTACCAAAATGTTCTATTTTGGTTTAATCTGACCATATGACAGTCTCCCAATCCTCTTCTGGATCATCCAAATGCTCTCTAGCAAACCTCAGATGGGCCTGGACATGTACTGGCTTAAGCAGGGGGACACGTCTGTCACTACAGGATTTGAGTCCCTGGCGGCGTAGTGTGTTACTGATGGTAGCCTTTGTTACTTTTGTTCCAGTTCTCTGCAGGTCATTCACTAGGTCCCCCCGTGTGGTTCTGGGATTTTTGCTCACCGTTCTTGTGATAATTTTGACCCCACGGGTGAGATCTTATGTGGAGCCCCGGATCCAGGGAGATTATCAGTGTCTTTTATGTCTTCCATTTTCTTATAATTGCTCCTACAGTTGATTTCTTCACACCAGGCTGCTTACCTATTGCAGATTCAGTCTTCTGGTAAAACTGGTAAAGAAAACATGATTGAGCAGGAAAAACACATATCTTTTATTTCTAATGGGATTCGTCTTAGCAAAAAGCCTCCAGGTCATGCAAAGTCTTTGGTCATCTTGCATGAACATCACGTTTGAGATCTCCCCAGTGTGGCTCGATAATATTACATTTAGGAGACTGTGATGGCCACTTCAGAAACTTCACCTTTTTCTGCTGTAAACACTGGAAGGTCAACTTTGTCTTGTGCTTAGGATCATTGTCGTGCTGGAAAGTCCAAGAGTATCCCATTGTCAGTTTCGTGCAGAAGTTCAAAGCTCAAAAGCTCAAAGGTTTATTTGTCATTTGCTACACGTTATGGCAATGAAATGCTTGGATTTCCTACTCCTGACAGTGCAGTTAAAAGTTATTAAGTAACCGTAGTTATAATTTAAAAAAATCCTAGTCCTAAGCAAACCTAACTGAAGGAATTGTGTTGGTTGCCTTAACCCGTGCATTGAAGATGTTGAGCTCATCAGTGAGCGTGGTGGCAGGATAAGCATCATAGATTTTTTCCCCTTTGTTTTCTGTCATGTGTCACAGTGCTCCCCGCATGCATCTGGAGTCAGAGCTGTGGTAGTTAGACTCCAACATATTCCTGTATTCTCTTTTCCCCATCCCTCATAGCCTTCCGTAGGTCATAGCTGGATCTCCTCAAAGCCTTCATGTCCACAGAGTTATAGAGAGAGGACCATGCTCTGAGCTTAGCACTGACATTCCCATTTACCCAGGGCTTTTGGTTGGGGAAAGTCCTGACATTCACCCTTGGGACGACATCATCGATGCATTTGGGGATATATGCTGAGATAGAGTCTGTGTATTCATCAATGTATGTGTTATTTGTCCTATCCCAGAAGTCATTTTCTGTGTGTGTGGATTCCACATTAATATGTTTATTATAAAATAAGTGATTATGCATTGCACATTAATATTTTCACAATTGATGTGTGGTCCGCCTTATCGAATGCAGGACAGGGGTGGGGTTTGTAACCGTTTTGTATTTGTAAACAACAATGGTCAAGAGTCTGATCGGAAAGTTGATGTGGGCTGGTAGTTTTTTGGTAGAACTTTCGTCATATCTGCGCTAAAAACAGTTGAAGCTGCCTCAGGGTGAACGTCCTCTTGTCCATTTATTACTCCATATAGGTCTTCCAGTGCAGGTGTTTTACCCGCCTGCGGGGTATATAGACAGCGGTAATAATAGCTGAGTTGAATTCCTGTGGAAGGTAGGACACATATGGACATTTATGTATTTATATTGCAGTTACATAGTAGACAGTAGTGGAACAATGCGAACTAAGCGTGACATTGCGAACTGTTGTGTGCTAGCGTTCGTGGAAACCTGGCTGGATCCCCTGGTGCCAGACTCGTATGTTACTCCTGCTGGCTTTTCTATCTACCAGCAGGACAGAACGTCGGAGTCAGGTAGACGTAAGGGTGGAGGGGTCTGCATTATGCTTAACTCACGCTGTAGAACGTATGTTACAGTGCTCCAAACACCAGACCTGGAGTACCTGAATGAAAAAGTAGGGGATTAAGTGAAAAAAGGTGGTCTGACTACTGTAAACGCGTTACTCCCAACACTTGAAATGACATATTCTCCTGTACTGAATGAAAATGTAATACTTTGCCAACTCCCAAAATGAATGTGACGAGAAACACGCACACATTATTATAGTAAAATTAAGGCATGACGTTTCGTACTGTCTTGGGGTGAGCTTTGCAAAATATCAGTTGACTCTAGAATTGTACCAGAAATCATGTTAAAAAAAAATATTCAAACAACTGAATGCTTTTCATGAGCATTTGTGGAGTACTTCAGGTTTGGCCTTGATTCAGTTGTTGTTCCTTAATGTTAAGAGCAAATCAATGATACTGTCACTATTTTCTCTCTAATCAGACAAATCAGGTTCTACTCTAGGTTAATAAAATGTTAGGCCTTGACATTTATGGGCAGCATCATTTTAATACAGTCCCTGTCTAGATACTAGTGGGAAAATGATTGTACAGTACATTGTTGTTTTCATTCTGCTGACAAAACAGTTCTCTACATAATGACTATCATGCAAAACATTATCATCCAGTGCTTTGTTATTACTGATGACAAAACAGTATTATTATTGTATTATCAATAATACAAAGCGGGACTATCCCACAGGGTTTAAATCACATCGTTCAAAATAACTGTAAATGAGTCATGTTTGGAATTTATAGCATTTTATCAGGACCTGAAATACATACTTGACACATCTCTTATATTAGTTGATAATACCAGCATCACTACTATTACTATATTTTAAATAGATTAATTAAAGAATATATATATATATATATATATATATATATATATATATATATATATATACATCATAGTTGTTAATGATTCAATATATATATAAATATACTGTAATATGAATTGACTGTTTATTATGTTGTTATTTCTTTAAACTCACAAAAATGTAGATGTCTGTAAGCAACTTTAAGTGCTTCAAAATGTAATTAGAACAGCCTACAACACCCCTGTTGCTCCTGGCCCTACACCATTAGCCCTGTTACTACTATCGTGCATCCATTCAGACTGAAAGCACACACACATCCTTCCAGCCATGAAAAAGATGTGCGGGTACTGCTCTTTCCTCCACTGTCTATCAAAGATTGTAGTTTGTCTCTGTTTACTCAGTTGAGTAGATTTTTACATTGTGCCGCTAGTGTCAATTACTCACAAAAAATTGTGATTGAGCTGCAATCCATTATTAGTGTTTTCTTTCATTGAATCTCTCTTTTAGATTGGTCAACCTCTGTGTTAGACTTGACTTCCTCTGTAATAGAAAAGACCACCTCTGAAAACTTTGCAATTCAAGCAGGTTTGTATTGAATCCAGTAAAATCCTAACTTAAAACTTCAAAACTAATTATTACAAAAGTAAACATGATCAGAAAATAGTAAATCACTAACCTGTAGATGGTTAACATTACTGATACCTGCAGGTGACTGAGAGGGGTTGTAGTTGTATATATTATATATTGGATACACAATGTACTGGGTATACAAATGACATTGTCGAGTGCCAATGAGATTGAATTAGAGCAGTGAATAAATAGTTATCTTTAGATTTGAAGGTTTTTACTAATCCAGGTGTTTTGTCCCCTCTCTCCCTCCTGCTGTGCCATGTCAGGACCTGGAGCAGTGCAGGATGGGAACAATGGCTCGATGGGCACGCATGTACACACCTACAGCTGTCTACTTCTGGCCATCATCCTCCAGTTTCTGCTCAGCTTTTGATGCAGAGCAGACTTTCTGGCTTCATAAGGGCAAAGTGTGCATGTTACGTGTGTCACTGGAAAGACAAACGGATGCACAGAGTGTTTGGGCCCTGCTACATAATGTCAAACCATTGAAAAGTATTATGTAACATACACATTTTTCTTTAGGAGTGTTAACAACATAACAACATTGGCACTTTTTTGTTTTTCTTGTTTTCTTCCCCTCTCATTAATGTATGGTTCTTACATGTTTATTTTAGGGGACTCCAAAATCTACCTTTCCTGTGTGGTTTGTCTGTTGTTTACCTTTTATTTATTTCAGTTTCCACCAACTGACATAGTCATCTTAGCCCCAAGGGTATTAGCCATAAAGAGCTAAGTTTATGAGGTGAACGAAACAAACACCTCTCTGAAACAGAAGGACTGGAATCATTCTAGGGCCAAATAGCCTGTTATCATGTTTGTTTTTCATGTAATTATAATTTCAATCCATTTCTTGTTCTGGCACATTGACAAACCACAAAAAAATGTCATTCAGCATTGTAAATTGTGATATTTCAGTTGTTTGTGCAATTCTATCTATTGTTCAGTTTTAACATATTTTGAAAGTCGTAAATAAAATATAAAAGCTGTAATTATTTAGGGGAAGAGCCTGTTTTTCTTCCCGTTTAGCTGGCAAAAGTAACTATTCAACTGGGTTTGATTGGAATACTTTTTTTAAAATGAGTAATTATTAATTAATTAAGTAATTTAATCTCTCACGTTTCTTAATATCATTACAACTTGTGAAAGTGTAAGATACTTCAAAAGTCGTTACTGTATTTACATGGGTCATATTCACTTATTTCTTAAGTGGTCAGTCTAATCTGACAAGTGTTAGCACCTAACACTGGCATAAGACTGTGTCCAAACAAAACTCCCTATGGATAACTCAAAGTGCAAATTCTAAGTTCCACTTTAATATGCATTCCAGGGCTTTTCCAAGTAACAAACTCTATTTTAAAAACTTGCATTTTGCTCGGATGTGTAATATGTTGTTTATATGTGCGTAATATATAAGTAAAATCATTATTATATTGTACCTTGTTTATCTATGAAAGGGTTTTCATGAAATGGAGTACATTTTGGCACATGCATGACCAAGTACAGAATAAGCAGGAAACGTTTTAGCTAGATGATGCCACTTTCACAGCTAGTGGCCAAAAATTCTGGAAATGCATCTTTAAAGAGGACACCCCACCCCCCGAATGATAGTAATGTTGCAGTCCCCTGCACTTGTAATTTTTACTTTCACATTTTTAGGGATTTTTACAACATTTTACAAAAGGATTTAGCTGGTTCCATATTCTATTTAGTTCATGTTTTCTCAGATGAATAGATATTGATTGAACTGTCTAGGATTTTAGTAACCAAGAAATTGCTTACAGATTTTGCTAGCCCCCATCAACCATTGCTTGATTGAGTGATGCTGATGGAGGAAGTGTGAAGATATTCCATTTGACAAGAGAAGCCAGTGCTCCCCTATTGATAAGTAAAGATTCAGCATTTTAAGATGCACTTTTTTATGCACCATAAATTATTTCTGGTGCTTAAATGTTGTGAAACACAATCATTCCATTATTACTACATATATTTTCAGCACAGCGTCACAGTTTTTTAAAAAATAGATACAAAATGTGTATTAGAAAATGTGACATGCATAAAAAAGGCCTTTTTCATATACCCAACAATTTTCTTCAGGTGTTGTAAGAAAGGCATGTGATTGGTACGCTCAACTTGCATTTTATTCAGAGAAAAAAAATCATAGCTTCCACTGCAGGTGGGCTAGCGTTACGCTCACCATAGCCTTCAAACTTACCTAACTCTAAGCTTAACCCTTATCCAACAGTTATAAATATTGTCCTGCACACAAGGCCTTTCTTATGTGAATGTCCCACATTTCAAAAAGGCAATTTGTGTGTATTTCATGAAAATCTGTGATAATGTATTGGATATATTATATTTTCTTATATTACAATGCAAAAACTACATACAGTTGTGCTCAAAAGTTTGCATACCCTTGGAGAATTGGTAATATATATACCATTTGTATAGAAAACATGAGTGAGCAGGCAAAACACATATCTTTTATTTCTTATGGGAGTCACATTCAACTGTAGATCATAACAGAATGGTACAATCATAAAAAAATATGACGACAAAGAAAAAAATGAACTTACCCCTGTTCAAAAGTCTGCATAACCTTAGTTCTTAATACTGTGTATTGCCTTCTCTAGCATCATCGACAGCCTGCAGTCTTTTGCAATAGTTGTCTTTGAAGTCCGGAATTCTTGCAGGTCTTATAGCTGCCCATTTGTCTTGGCAAAATGCCTCCAGGTCATACAGTCTTCGGTCATCTTCCATGAAGCGCACGTTTGAGATCTCCCCAGAGTGGCTCAATGATATCAATGTCAGTATTACAGTATCACTCTAAATTACAGTGTACCAGAAGCTGTGAAGTGTGTCAAGCTGTTATTGGGCATATTGTACCCAGGCTTTTTTGTGGCATTAGCGCCGTAAAGCCTTCTTTCTGGCAACTCGACCATGCAGCTGAATTTTGTTGAAGTATTGTTGTATTGTGCTCCTTGAAACAACCACACTGTCTTTACCCAGAGCAGCCTGCATTTCTCCTGAGGTTACCTGTGGGTTTTTCTTTGTATCCGGGACAATTTTTCAGGCAGTTTTGGCTGAAATCTTTCTTGGTTTACATGACCTTGGCGTGTTTTAAGAGATCCCTGAATTTTTCACTTCTTAAACAGTACTGTCTGGCATTTGCAAGGCTTTGGATACCTTTTTATATCCTTTTCCATCTATATAAAGTTCCATTACCTTGTTACACAGGTCTTTTGACAGTTCTTTTCTGCTTCCCATGGTTCAGTAACTAGCCTGATCAGTGCATCCACGTGACGGCTAACAAAATCATTGACTATAAACTGACACTAATTGCTATTTAAAAAGCCACAGGTGCTCTAATTTCATGTTTCATTTCCATTTTCTCCTGTGTGTATCACCGTGTGTGTCTGTAACAAGGCCAAACATTCAAGGGTATGTAAACTTTTGATCAGGGCCATTTGCGTGATTTCTGTTATCATTATGATTTAAAAAGCAGCCAAACAACTATGTGATAATAAATGGCTCTATATGATCACTATCCTTTTAAATAAAAGACAAGGTTTTTGCATGAGCATTTATGGTCAGATTTTCTAAATCAATGGTAACATTTTACAATTTCTTCCAGGGTATGCAAACTTATGAGTACCACTGTAATGCATCTGCAAGTAAAATGTTTACTTACTGATGCAGTGTTGTCAATTGGATTTTTACCTAAATGGGCTCAAATACTTCTCAGCCATTAATATCACAATATCTTTGTATCATCATTGTGTATTTGTTATGAAATATTCTTTAATAACCATTAACACATTTATTGCATATATTGTCACTTTGTACAATGCAGAAATATACATGTATTTTATTATACAATGTTGTGTACAGACTTAAATAATTATGATGGAATTTGGACTGATTTGAAATTGGCATAATGTGTCCTAATCATTATGGACATACTCAGAAGCTACAACATTTCCTTTATAAGTACTCACATGTAACATCCACTCAATCCGAGGATATGGAGAAAACATCTACCAGAGACATTTGTTCAATGTGCAGTTTGTTTCTGGTTAACAGGCACTTGATAATCTGTGAAATCAATATGCAATGATTTTGCAGCTTTCTTCGGAGCATTGCAGCAACATTGGCCTAGTTTGCAGAATGCAGAGCTGTTGATCCTCTTTATTATCTATTATTTTCCCTATATTATAATATCTGGGCCCATATTAAGAAAGTGAGTGCTTATTATGGTCTTGATTCTGCTTTTTAGATAATAATGAATGCATGGACCTGGTCAGGGGGATGCTGATCGTAAAGGAGTAATGCTACTGAGGGATGCTTCATGATTGCTGACCCTAGTCTTGATTGTATACAGTCTATTTCCAAAACATCATGTATTATAAAAGATATGTGTGCTGCAACACAAACTGAGTCATGCGTTGCCATACAAATCAACTTAGCAAGTCATATGGGAAAACCACCAATACACCAGGCCCTAAATATTACCTATGTTCAGAGGAGATTTATCTGATAAAGATAAGTATAAATTACACAAAAACAAATAAGGGACATACAGTAATTGTAAGAGAGGAGTTACATTTCTCTGTACACTCAACCACTTGAATATGTTAACTGTTAATTTTATTTAACGGTCAACTGTTAAATTACATTACAGAATGTCAGCTTATATTTAAGGGCATTCCCATAACATTTATTAATTTAATATTTAACCCTGACCCTCAAAATCTATTATTATATGGTCATATTGGTTTTGTTGGGAACTATATAAGTAAAAGTAGGCTAAATGTTTCTTGCTTGCACAATTTACACAGTGAAACAAATTTCCCTAATGAGAACACGATTACCCTATTATCCAAGTGTTTGGAAATCCCAGTGAGCACAGTTGGATCAATAATCAGGAAGTGGGAGCTGCATCAAAACCAACCAGGCACTGCCAAGATAAAGCTGTCCCTCAAAACCCAGTGCTCAAATAGGAAGGAAACAGGAGAGATGCCACAGAGAGGTCAAGAATCACTTTGGAGCTACAGAGTTTAGTGGGAGTGGAGTAAGTGTGCACCAATCAATCACATCAAGAGCTCTGCATAAAACCGTCCTGTACCGTGTGGCAAGACAGAAGCTATTACTCAAAAGTACCAACTGACAGCATGAGAGTGACCCACGAAATGTGGGTAAGGGTTTTGTCAGTTTATTTTGTTCAGATGAGACCAAGAGTGCTTTTTTGCCCAAACTGCATGGACATTGTGTGGTGTAAAGCTACCTCCACCCGTGCCTCAACGGACCACCTCTACGGTGAAGTATGGTGGCAGCACTATGATGACCATGCTATGGTGCTGGGAAAAGACATCTTGTTAAAGGCAGAATGGCAAATAATGCAAAAGAACCAGGAGAAAATATAAAGTTGTATGCAACAGTTTGAGCACCCTTGACAAGTAACTTGTTTTGGTAATTCTTTTTAGGACATGGGTGAAAAAATATGTATTTCCAGCAAACATTAAAGGCATAGTCACTATTTTCATCATATATTGGACAAAACTAAAAAAAGAAATTATTACATTAATTATGACAATTTTTATAAGATCTCGGGCCTTAATCAGGTCGTTAGGCCTGAGGCATGCTGGTGCCAGTTTCAAAGCTTTACAAATACTCCGACTCTTCAAACCTTGTGCAAAGTCAGCAACCATGGGTTCCTCTTGTTCAGTTTATAATATATACCCATCGGCCATAACATTATGACCACTGACAGGTGAAGTGTATTACACTGAGACTCTCGTTATCATGGCACCTGTCAGTGGGTGGGATATATTAGGCAGTAAGTGAACTCAAAGTTGATGTGTTAGAAGCAGGAAAAATGGGAAAGCGTAAGGATCTGAGTGACTCTGACAAGGGCCAAATTGTGATGTTTAGAAAATTGTGTCAGAGCCTCTCCAAAACTGCAGCCCTTGTGGGGTGTTCCTGGTCTGGAGTGGTCAGTACCTGTCAAAAGTGGTCCATGGAAGGAAAAGTGGTGAACTGGCAACACGGTCAAGGCAGATTGATGCACGTGGGGAGTGGAGGCTGACCCGTGGGGTCCGATCCAATAGACCAGCTACTGTACCTCTGATAGAAAGCTGTCAGAACACACAGTGCATCACAGTTGGTTGTTTTTCGCCGCAGACCAGTCCAAGTGCCCATGCTGACCCCTGTCCTCTGCTGAAAGCACCTACAGTGAGCATCAGAACTGAACCACGGACAGTTGGATGAAGGTGGCCTGTTCTGATGAATCACGTTTCCTTTTACATCATGTGGATAGCCGGGTGTGTGTGTGTCTCGCTTACCTGGCGAACACATGACACCAGGATGAACAATGGGAAGGAGACAGGCCAACAGATGCAGTGTGATGCTTTGGGTAATGATCTGCTGGGAAACATTTGGTCCTGCCATTCATGTGGATGTTACTTTGTACGACACGTACCACCTACCTAAGCATTGTTGTAGAACATGTGCATCCTTTCATGGCAACGGTATTCCCTGATGGCACTGGCCTCTTTCAGCAGGATAATGCACCCTGCCACAAAATCAAAAATGGTTCAGAAATGGTTTGAGGAACCCAACAAGTTCAAGGTGTTCCCTTGTCCTCCAAATTCCCCATATCTGAATCTGATTGAGCATCTGTGGGATGTGCTGGACAAACAAGTCGGATCCATGAAGGCCCCACCTCGCAGATTACAGGACTTCAAGGATTTGTTACTAACGTCTTGGTGCCCAATGCCACAGCACACCTTCAGAGGTTTAGTGGAGTCCATGCCTTGATGTGTCAAGGCTGTTTTGACGGCAAATATTAGACACAATATTAGTGTGCACAATATTAGACAGGTGGTCATAATGTTATGGCTGATCAATGCAAATAGAGACTCTGTATTGATATTTGCTGGAAATATTGTGTTTTTTTTTCCAAGTCCAAAAAAGAATACCAACATATTATGTGTCAAGAGGTGACCAAACTGTTGCATACAAATGTAACTTAGAAGGCCAAAGATCCCAAGGCTAAAGCAACATTGGAGTGGATCAAGAAAAAAAGGTGAATGACTGTCAGTGGGATCAATGTCCTGATCTTAGTCCTTCAAAAAGAACAATGGACCAATGGCAACTCTGTGCAAAGCAGTAACATACCAAAAGGCTAAGTTGATGCTGCAAAAGATGGCTTTAACAAATATTATTGTTTTGGGGTTTATACTTAACGATACAAACAGCATAATTCTGTTTTCTTTAGAAATATTTCAGCATATAATAATTGATGTTGAGTTTCGGTGTTTTAAAATAAAATATCAAACAGAATGAAAAATCAATATATAATTTGTAATTCAGGAATAAAAGAGACTTGTTCAGCAGGTTGAATACTTTCACAAGGCACTGTATCTGTTTGATATAGTATTGGATATTGTATCATTTACACACGCCTTACCAAATTGCAGTTAGCCAATATTGTTTAGAAAGTCTAGTGACTTCCTGTTTGGGGCATTAGGATGTCCCTAGACCCGAGGAAAGATGGCATCCTACAGGCCTCTACAAGCAGAATCTGTTCTCCTCTCCAGGGATCCACCAGGAACATTCTGATATAGCTTCAGAAGCAAGTGAGCATAAAATATATAAATAGCTATTAATCCAATTATTTGTGACATTCTCTACTGTCTCATATGAAACATTTTATCTCAAATACAAAATACAGGAGTAAAAAACCTAATGTAAAATTGTAGCTTCAATATATAAAATAAAGTGAGTGTAAATGCAATGGAATTGTTTTTCCAAAGTTCGCTTGCAGGACATAGCAGACATCTGTATATTCATAAACAGTTCTGTGTAACTTTACCAGACACAGAGCTTGTGGAGCTCATGGACAACAACCCCTTTACGACGAGAAACCACAGCTGATTGGTTGCCTTGAATAATTATAAAGGTCTGATGTGTAATTAATCCTTAATTTGGAAATGAAGCTTTCTCAGCTTTTTACTGTTGTTGATGTCTGGAAGTCACCATGCCATATACCTTATGATGATGTCATACATTGAAGCTCTGTCTTGAATATTTTGTTGACAAATTTTTAAATAGGGACACATTCAAATGATCTGTGGTTCTGCCATAAAATGGGGCATATTACTGCAGATACTTTTTTGGTGAACTTATCACAAATTCAAAATGTGCTGTCTTTGTGAGGCTTGCATTGATTAAATTCAGAATACAAATATACATGTAATGTCCAACATAAAGGAACACTATTGGGTAAAGCTATATTGGGACAATGCAATGTCATTCTTGTTGAGTATGGTGAAAAACATTGCATCTGGCTGCTCCAGATTCTAATCATTCTGGGATGTAGTGACTGAGATTGATCTGTGTCACTGAATCTCCTGTCTAAAGTGCCCCAAAAACCTCTCATCTTTCAAAAGAAATAGCTTGTTCGATTTTCCTGCAAGTATTCTGAAATATGGATAAATAAAATCCCACATGTGTGTATTCCCACCAAACAGACTTTTTATAAAAAATTTAAATAAAAAAACTGTTGTATTAAATAACAAATGTGCCGACTGGTGTTAGCAACTGTGCTCTATAGCCAACAGCTCACAAATAGATTATGGGGTAGCTACAAAAGGCTATATGATTCACATTTTTAAGAATACAAGCATTTTAGCTGCCTTAAAGGAAATCATTCAATAATTATAAAGTCACCAGAATAAGACCCTTTAGAAAATATTGGAAATGATAATCATGATCGAACTTATAACTGTTTCAATACCCTGTGAACTTCATAATAACTTATTTCATCTGTTGCCAAATATACTGCATGCTTTTCAGAATAGTTGTGGGAGAAGCAAACTTCCAGTTTTTTGCTATGATTTGTTATCATTATATGTGCATTTTCACCAGTACTTTTTTATAAGCACTTACTTGGCTAATTCATGTTATACAGTGCTGCTTGAAAGTTAGTGAGACACTGTGCTATTATAGATACTTTTGTCTTAACCATGAAATCTTTATTTAATCAGAAACAGTATTTTTATCTCAAATAACAGGTTTATAGGAAAACACGTGTAATAGAAAAACAAAATTAAATAGGAATTAGTTCTGGTGCAAAAATAAGTGTTACCCTTTATTTAATAGCTTGTGGCCCCTCATTAGCAACAATAGCTGGGAGTATCTCCTATAGCCACTAATCAGCCTGACATATACATTTTTTAATTTTTGCCCCATCCTTTTACAGAACTCAGCCAATTAAAGGAAGTTGAAGGGGTGTCTGGATGTACTGGCCACTGTACAAAAATCTCCTAGTATACCTCCAAATTCATAGTTCCCTTAATGATGTGCAGTTGACCAGCTGCACAGGAGAAATAGCAACCGCAGATCTTGACATTCCTACCATCATGCTTTACTGTTGAGATAAAGTTATTTTGGTGTTAAGCAGTGTTGGGTTTGCACCAAACATGGCAGTTTTAATTGTGATCAAAAAGGTCAATTTCTGACTAATACCGGAAAAATGCAGGTTTGTCTAACAGGTCTCTGGCAAAGTGTTGTTTCTTTTTTGACTGCAGACCCCATGTTCCTAAAAACCCTACCAAATAAAGCAATTTCCATTCAGTATTCTTCCAATTGTTGAAGCATGCACAGCAACGTAAGATGCAACAATGGAGGTATGCACATCTTTACATGATCATTTTTTTTCTTGTGTGATGTCCACTTCTGGGCAGAGTTGCTCTCTTTTTAAATGCTCTCCTTTTGTAAATGATTTGCCTGTCAGTGGACTGATGGACCAACACAATGTTCTACCCTGTACCTGGTTTGCAGCACATCATTAAGGTAATCATGAATTCTAAGATGTTTTAACACAATGTTAAAAAAAACATCAGGATATTTTTTTACAGAATGTCAGGCCACCCGTCAAGGAGCTAAAAATGGAAATGGATCTTCCAACAAAACAATAATGCAAAATATTCATACAAATCCCCCAAAGAATGGCTCAGGAGAAAATTAGTGTTTTGGATTGTCAAGGCTGTCTTGACCTTATCCAGCTTGAAATGCTGCAGCAGGACCTGAAGCAGGAATACATGCCAGACACTGCTCAAACCTCACTCAACTGGCTGAGTTCTGTAATGAGGAATGGACAGAATCCCTCACAAAAGATGTCAGAGACTGATAAGTAGCTGTAGGATAAGTTTACCCCAAGTTATCACTGCTAATGGAGGTGCCACAAGCAACTGAATGACATGTTCACTTATTTCTGCACCTGCACTAATTCATTTTAATATGTTTGTTCTGAACACATGATTTACTAAAATCCAACATATGGAATTGGTCGCTATATTGGTAGCCTATTATGTCAGAGAAAAATGACTGGTTCTGATTTAATATTTAACTCTAAACCATGGTGAAATCTAAACTATTTTATAATTGCACAGTGTTCACATACTTTCAAGCAGAATTATAGAAATGGCAAGATCCAATCATTTTAAACAAACAACTTACTCATATTTAACCCAAAATGTCCTGCTTCATCACACCTGCAACACATTTAATTTTTCTTTATTCAACATTATTCACAAAAATAATGTGGAAGGAAATATGGTAACTTAGATGGTAGTCAAACTTATGTGCAACTCAGCCTGCCCAGCATTTTAATACACTGATTTATCATTCCACATGCTTACTGCAATATTTCCTTTAGTTTAGCAATTAACTCTATAGATGCTGTATCTTAATTAAATCCACCAAAGTGAAAATAAATATATTTAAATGTTTAAAATTATCTAAATATATTTTTTTAAGTAAATTCAATGTTTTAATTTTTTGTTATGTGCATTTTATCAGCACGAAAGTTCATTACATACATAAAAAATTATTCTCTAAAAGTGGATTTTGATCATTTAACTTAAAATACTTTAATGCTAATTAAAGATGTATTAAGTTGACATTAAAAGCATTAGATATATAATTTTTTTAGATTTATTATTCACTTTGGTAGATTCACACAGCAGGAATAAACTCTACTGGAACAATGCATCAATGTGATTATTTTTCTAATGTTGATTACTGTCATTTTTGTAATGGTTTATATTTTGTCATGACAGATGAAGTTTGATTTCTGAAAGTGGAAACTGCAGACTTTATAAGCCTTTTTCAAACTTGAATGAACTACAAGTTGAGGTTTCCTACTGTACAAGAAAATGAATACAAGAAGATAATCAAACTAAGATACTGCATCTGTAAATAACTGCAATGCATGTCATACATAATGCACAATTCATCAAATTAGGTGTTTGTATCCCAAATATTTGTTTTTAATAAGTACTATGGATTTATGTTAGTGCCAAATAGTGCTAAGTGACTGGAGAACTCTCAAACAGAGATTCAGTTTTGCACATGAACTAGATTGAGCACATATAGCTGGTGTTGGGCTGTGTGAGCTTGCCAGTCTGACATTGGCTTACCTGAAATGTACATTAAATTAGTCAGACAGTAGGTATTTATCCCCCTAAAACTATTTATTAAAAGCAACATTGTTGGGTTTCTGTTCTCACAATTTGGTTGCTGTGATTGGGACAAACTGACATTCATTCATACAGTAACAGGATATGATACAATGTTTTTTCTTCTCACTAACTAGAAAAGCCTATATATCTGAGAAGTTTTCAATTTAAGTATTGCGTGAAACAATGATTTTCATGCAAGCTTTTAAGTGTAATTTTTATGCCCAACACTGGCTCTGTGTGCTCAATGTATTTAGTTTATTAATGCAAGGCAATGGCTCTCTGCTCATGAGTTGAGTTCTCTCCATGTGAATTGAGTTCCCTGCTCAATCAGCTACTCCTACCGTGAGCCATTCTGTGCTTGGAGAACATTTGGCACTTATCTGACACTATTAGTTCCACATTATAATTACCCATGTAAAGACATCCTCAGACTTAAATGCGATAAATAAATGTTAAATAAGTACTGCACAATTAGTGAAAGTTCCTACTGGGGTGATGGCATCATGAATTTGTCATGAAAAAAATGTATTCCAATCGTTATTAAAATTCTAGGATGGGAAACTGGGGATAACATCAATCCAATAACTGAAATGACATATAACCACAGGCTCAACATATGAGATGCTATGCAAAGGGTAGAGTCAATAAACATTTTTTTGTTTCAAAAGCAACAACTGGGGCATTTGAGAAGTCCCCGGTATACTCATCACAAATGCCAGCTATTATCCTGGAGAGCTACTGTCCTCGCTGTTTTCACACCAACCCTAATTTAGCACACCTGATTCTAGTAATGAGACTGTTTATAAATGAATTAGGCTGCTAGAGTTGGAATGAAAACAACCAGGACAGCAGCACTCCAGGAATATCTCTGGTATAGTGTTCTTTGTGATGTGATGTTACATTTTTTTACTTTGAATTTGGAATAATTCTGTTTTGGAAAAAGAAGTGAATTCAAACAGAATTCTAGACCTTGGCAGCATATGGATGCACTTCTGTATCAGTTACCACAACAAATATTTGTGCATGACCAAATCTCTCTAAAATTTAAAAAGTATTTTAAATAACTAGTACACATATTCTCTCTTCCCTAATACAGTACAGTTAAGTCATTTACCCAGCACAGGTCAGTGGTTGATTATTTCTGTTTGAAGGATGTGAAGGGAAAATTAAATTATATTTGAATTCCTGTAATGTGGTTCATATGTATTTTGTTTATGAAGGTTGTGTGTTCATATTTAAGACTGACAATAATAAAAAAAATCTTAAAAGCCTCAATGTCTTTGTTTGAGCATGCACATTACCATGCGGTTGAACCGCCAGTCAGCCATTTGCTTTCTTGAACCCATCTGATGTCTCCAGACCCTGTGTAACTACACCTGGTAAGCCAGACCTCTCCAGGACCCAATCCTGCATATTGTTTTTTTTACCCTTGAATATGTGGCCTTGTTACAGGCACACAAGGTGACAAACACAGGTGACAATTGCAAGTAAAGGTGAATTTCCCACACCTGTGGCTTTTTAAATTGCAATTGCTGTCTGTGTATAAATAATCAATGCGTTTGTTAGCTCTCATGTGGATGCACTATGCAGGCTAGATGCTGAGCGATGGGGAGCAGAAAAGAACTGTCAAAAGACCTGCGTGACAAGGTAATGGAACTTTATAAAGATGAAAATGGACATAAAAAAGATATCCAATGCTTTGCAAATGCCAGTCAGTACAGTTTAAGAAGTGGACCTTTCAGGGATCTCTTAAAACCAAGCCAGGTCAGGTAAACCAAGAAAGATTTCAGCCAAAGCTGAAAGAAGAAGTTTTTGGGATACATAGAAAAACCCACAGGTAACCGCAGGAGAAATACAGGCTGCTCTGGAAAAAGACAATGTGGTTGTTTCAAGTGGCACAATAGACGATACTTGAAAAATGAGCTGCATGGTCGAGTTGCCAGAAAGAAACCTTTACTGCACCAATGCCACAAAAAAGTGCAGATACAATATGCCCGATAACACCTTGACATTCCTCCCAGCTTCTGGCACACTGTAATTTGGAGTGACAATACTAAAATAGAGCTTTTTGGTCGCACCCATAAGCGCTGTGTTTGGAGAGGGGTCAACAAGTGAACAGATTGGTGGTGGCAGATTGGTGGTGGCTCACTGATGTTCTGGCAGTGTAGGAGCTCTGAAGGCACAGGGAATCTTGTGAAACCTGATGGCAAGATGAATGCAGCATGTTATCAGAAAATACTGCCCCTTTGGTTGATGCTTGGCAAAGTGGGTGGATTGATTACCTGCCTGTTGGGCCCTGTCTGGGGCCTCCCCTGGATAGGGCCACAGTGTCACTGGACCCAGCTGTCCCAAGGTTTTACACTGCTATATTTTTGTGTTGTGGGAGTAGGGTCAGTTCTCCTTCTCCACTACAAATCCTTGTAGATCTAAGGAATGCATTTTCTAAATGTTCTCTTTCTCTTGCCGTTTTTAATTGATGAGGACATGAGGTCTTGGCCCACACCTGCGGAGTACCAAGCTTGACTCATTGCTGTCCCTGACCAAAGTCCTCCATCACAGCATCATTGGTTTGTTTGAGCTCAACATTGTTTCAAAATCTTGTTTTCCAGGTTAATGGATTGGACAAGTATGTGCATATACTGCAGCGGGAAGTGGAATCGTGGTCAGAAGCTTTTTTGTAAACTACTGTGTAGTGGTTAGACTACTACTGTTGTAAAATAAATTCTTTATATCATTACAGTACAAACCCACCTCATGATTACAGTTAAGAATATATATTTTTTATTGTAATTGACAATATTCTTTTATTTATGCTAGCAGAGCCATTCGGCTTCACTGACTATGCATTGCAGAGGATGTTTGGTGGTGTAGTACAACCTGAGATGATGTGTGTGCTCTACTTTTTCAAGTCACTAATGAGGATTTTCCCGATTTACAATTATCCGATTAAGGAATTTCACCACAATTTCATAATCATGAGTATTTTCTATCACGATTAGTATTAAAATGCAGGCAACTAGCTGTTTCATCAGTTTTCCTCGCCAAGGCCCATGCCTGATTCTTTTGTAGGAAGAGATTTTTCAAATCAAGAAGTATTAGTTAGATTTCTTACCCTCTCTTTAGCGGCATGTGTTTCTAATTCAGTCTTTTATTTATCAAATGCACCAAATAAAGCGGAGTCGGTCTGAAAAATGAAATTATTGTGACATGGCACATGGCATCTACGCAGTAAGAATAGAGAAGTATCTTTTATGGCCAACTTCACAATTTTCTTTCCTTTCCAAAACAGTTGAAAAGGAAGGTTTTGAGTGAGGAACAGAAGGGTTAAAATTAAGAGACCACTGCAAATTGACCGCTTCTGTTCCTCACTCAAAACGTTACATTTAAATGTTTTTGGAAAGGAAAGAAAAAGGTGCAGTCTTCATATTTTTCCGGAGCTGTATTTGAGTGCAAAATGCCTATGAATGGTACATGAAAATTTTCTAATGTACATTGAATGTACATAGGCAGTCATCAGGGCATTTGGAATGTGCATGTGATCAATATGATCCTAGATCAGTGTTGCTGGTTGAGAAGCCTTATGGCTTGAGGAAAAAACACAATCCTGTTGAAAGTTCCCATGTTATCAACGTAAACTGCAGCCATAAATATTGTGATTTAGTGTTACTGAATGGCACCTAACACCAGGAAACCCTTCATCACGCTATTACACCACCGCCATAGATCCTGACTGCCATCAGCATTCTGGTGAGTCTGGAAGTGCGTGTCCTGATGCTCAGGTAGCGTCTTTACAATGGCAGGTGTGGGAACAGACCATAGCCTGGGTAGCTGTAGTCTTTGATGATGTTCCGTGCTTTCCTCAGGCACTGTGTATGGTAGACGCCTTGCACGGGGGGGAGGGGAGATGACGGCTGACGATGCACTCCGCAGACTTTACCACCCTCTGGAGGGACTTGCGGTCTGCAGCAGAGATGCTGTCGTACCAGGCAGTAATGCAGCCTGAGAGGATGCTTTCAATGGTGCACCTGCAGAAGTTGTTGGGAGTATTTGCAGACATGTCGAACTGGACCTGGTGAGGAAATATTAGATGAGGAACTTGAAGTCGGAGACTCTCTCCACTTCAGTTCCTTGTATGAAGGCATGACACCCTCTCTTCCGCTTCCTGAAGTCCACAATAATCTCCTTAGTTTTACAGATGTTGAGAGAGAGGTTATTGTCCTGGCACCATGTAATCAGGTTCCCTACCTCATCTTTGTATGTCGTCTCATCGTTGTTTGAGATGAGACAAGGATGGTTGTGTTGTCCTCAAACTTGGATGACGTTGCAGTGACAAGAGTGTTTACATTTTAGCGTTAACATTGTGTCTCTGGTACATGCAATAGGGCAGTGGTCAATGATGTGATTTGCAAGTAACACAACATATATTTGTGATGTGTATTTGTTCAAATAAGGTCTATTCAATTTTTATTTTTCTTGACAAAATGACAGGCTTTTGAGTACATCCTGTGTGGCACTATTCAAACAATATCTGGTCACCTATTAATTATGAAATATTGCAGCATGGGGGCAACAACTTCTATTAATTAAATCTTGCCTTTCTGCCCTGCAATACCACCACAACACTGGATGTTAATGGCATGGTGCTTAGTGACAATTTCTTATGCTAATTAATTCCCCCATAGATTATATATGCAAAAAGAGGCATAGAGAGCATTGTTTTTGTCGAAGACATTACTTAGAGAATAGGTCATTACCAGGAGAAATGCTATGTAGACAGATGATTATTTAAAGCTGCGTTTTCCATTGGGAGTACAGTTAAGTGTGTACTGCATTTTCAGGTTTGTGTTGTTTATTGCTGTCTTTTACCCCCAAATTTATTCAGAATCGGGCTCCTCTGCTGCTCTGCACTCACTTCCCTGCTGTTCTACTTCATCCTCAACTGATATTTAATTAATGCAAACATCTGCTCACTGCAATTGAGAGAAAGTGCAGAACGGCACCATTAAGAAGAAAATGGACATGTAAAAAAGATTACATTGTTACCGGTAAAGCATTTTATTTAGGGTTTTCCATTTACATATAGCTGGACATTTTCTAGAATATAGAATTGGGATGTCTTTCTGTAGTCATGTTGACTGATAAGGAATGGTCTTTCTACACTGTTACTTCATCATCAATGCAAACAGTCTATCCTCAGTCAGCACAGCTGGTGGCCATCAATAGTCGATAGTTAGGCAGCTACTTCTTTGCTTTTATAGGCATTAAAGCACTTGTTATTGGATTTCCACACAGCGGATCAATTTTTTGAATTAAGTTTACATTTTCAATTTATAAAATAAAGACTAATGGAATAGACAAAATTATTGGCATACCATTGTTAATATGTGGTTGCACTGCTTTTGGCCAGCAGAAAAAACAACAAATATTTTTTAGGCTTATTTCCCTTTAATGCTTAGTTTGATTGTTGATCAATATTGGAAGGTCTCACTGTCATAGAAGACATAAGAAGACCAGCTTGGAATTTCAATAACCCAGGTCATACTGGCAAGTTAGTCAGTATTTTTCAGACAACTCTCTGAGCAGATAATTTTGTCGTGTAAGAGCCTATTGACATTTGCCTAGTTCTTGGATGTCATTCTCTTTTGTCATTCATTCTTCTTACAAAAGTGTCCTTACCAAAAGTAAACCGGAGTCTTATTAACAAATAATGTAGATCAGATTTGGAAACTGAATTTGCAACTATTTGCACCATTCCTGATTTCCTTTATTATTGCTTATTTGTCAGACTGTATGGTGTAAAATCTTCATACCAAGTAAGCAGACTATTCAGTGTTGAAATGACAATTGATAATATTTAAGGAAAACCGTTATCCAACACCAACTGGCCCTATGTGAAAAAGAGATTGCCCCTGAAAATGAAACTGCTCTCCACATCTGTAATAGCAACTGCAACCAAATGCTTTCTATAATCGGAGATCAGTCTTCCACATTGCTGTGCCCTGACGCTCACTTTGCAGAAATACTGTAATTAAGCAACATTGGAGGGTTTTTGAGCGTGAGCTGCTCATTTATGGTCCTGCCCCATCATTTTAATGGTGGTTTAGGAAATTGACTAGGCCACCTCAAAACATTTATTTTGTTTATTTTGTACAAGGTGGGCTTGGTCTTGTGTTTAGGATAATTTTCCTACTGCGTAACTCAGTCACGCTTCAGCAGATCAGACTGATGACCAGACATTCTCCTTCAGAATGTTTTGGCAAAGAGCAGAATTCCTGGTTCATTCAATGAGGGCAAGTCTTCCAGGCCCTGAGGCAGCACACCATCCCCACCCCTTCAGACTACCACCTCCACGTTTGACTGTTGTGTTTATGTTGTAAGCGTGAAATGCTGTGATACGTCAGACATAACGGGGCCCAGATCTAACAAACATGTTGGTCGGCCGAAGTATCACCACTGTTCCAGGTTTTCTCCATCTGGAGTTTCAGAGCCTTAGAAATGGCTTTGTAACCCTTTCCAAACTGACATATCTCAACAGCTTACACTCTCATCTCTTCCAGTATTTCTTTTGATCGCGGCATTGTGTGCTGCTCATTGAGATCTCGTGGCCTACTTGACATTGATGGTTAGGTTCTTTATAAGTCATGTTTAGATTGAACAGGGCTGGCAGTAATCAAGCTTGGTGTCTGCTCTAACTGAATCCAATAATCCATTGAATTTGGTTAATAGACTGAGTAACTAAGGGGGTAATCACTTTTTCACACAGGGCCTGTTGGCGTTTTCCTTCAAAAAATTGTGTTTACTTGGGTTCTCTTTCCCTTACATAACATTGTGTAAGATGATTTGAAACCATTCCGTGTGACGAATATGCAATAATGGAGATCAGGAATACTTTTTAATGGCATTTTGGGCACCCAGTGTATTAAGGGGCAGTTTCTGACAATGGCTTTAACCTGGTGTTATAATTCATAATTTTCTTCTCTAACATATAGAATTACAATTATTGTGTGTTGAGGTCATCACTTTGAAAATGAAAATTGATTATTCATGACTTAACAAGGAGCTAAGTATTCATTTAGCCTTTAGATATTGAATATAAAGCACCTACATTTAGGCCTCCAAATTTTGTAATACATTTAAAAGAGTCTAATTCATCCTATATCATATCTTACCAGTGGACCAGTGAATCGTTATTTCATTTAATAAGCAACCTTACTCCACATGTGTTTTAATTCACTGACGTTACCATCCATCCCTCAAATTTTGAAGAAAATACCCTGGTTCTGCTCGTGTTTTATAATCAGAGGTGAAATATGGGTAGAATGTAAATTAGCTGAATAATTTCAGTAGGGTCAAATTATGTGCAGATCAATCAAAGTTTGGGTGGCATAGTCAAGAAAGCATCATATAATATGTGAAGGACAGTGCACTGTTACTGATCTGGCTGTACACAAACTGACTAAGATCTTCAGTCAGAAAGATGATGCAAACTCTGAAGTTCTTCAAACAAGGTTTATTGCAAATTGTTCTTTAACAGGTTGGCATAATGTCGTTGGATGATTATGAGGGTGTGTGTTCGACCGTATATTATATTATTATATTAACAATACTTACATTGCAACGCTCAAGAAATAGCTACGGTGCTATTACACATTCGGTCCACACAATGGGAGTCTAAGACCATAATTGAACCAGTTCTTAGACAAGGAACTCAGTCATGTGTTCACTCCTATAACAGAAAAAGACCATTGCTAGAATATAAATGTCTAACAGCAGTTTTGAAATATATTTTCTTGTACGGAGTAATCATTTGATCAAGTAAACTATCGTGTCATTAGTTATCATTTCTGAAATTTCATTGGAAATATTTATGTTTTCCGATAGTTGGTTGGACACAAAAAGTTCATTACATAGTTTGTGTTAAAGAACAGGGGACTTAATTTGAATAAAAGAGATCAACCATACCCACTCCATTAGGAATAATAGCCTCATTTACTATTGGTCAACGCCCTGTCGATCAGGGTAGGAGCTAGACATAGGAGGTGTGATTTAGCGGGAGGGGAAAGAAGAGAGACAAAGAGCAGATTTGGGCGGTTGACAGCATTTTTGACGAGGTTGTTAATTAAAAAGTTTTAGTTAAACTATTGAGTTATAAAAAGGTATATTTTACTAGACACAGCCGTCTTAAATTTAACCATGCAAATGGGGGGTTAATGAGTTACTATTTGGGCTAGGTATAGACGGTTAGCCGAGGAGACATTAGAGCTATCACTTAGCTGGCTTAAACCCGCGGTGATGGAGACCTGTGACGAACACTGACTCTGCGAATCGACCACCAGAATCACTCAGTGGGGACCGGGAAAACCCCAAGGTTCCTCTGGCGAAGACTTACCAGGACGGAAGTGGCTGTGGAAGGGCCCCACGCACCCGAGCCGCACATCAGGCCTGCAACGTAGGGTCGGGGGAGGTGCGTACCTGCGTGCGTGCATGTGGGTGGGCCCAGTGTTTTTCTTTTGCAAGTTGTTTAGGCTAATGTGCGGACACATTAATTTAAGTCTCGGTGAAGTCTGAAGATTATACTTTTGCATTAGACTTATTTTGTTATTCTGTTTAATTCTGTATCTTTTATTTTATATAAACGATATGATTTTGATTGCCAAGTGTGTTGGAAAGTAGGTTACATTAGTTTAAGTCTTAGATTTCTCGAAACCCTCGTTTGTTGATTTCACAAACGACTAACTTACTCGGGGCTCTACTT
>JACXGJ010002906.1:0-59487 GCA_016801105.1 Esox niger
GCTCTTTCACACTATGACACTAGCTGTAGGGAGTTATGCTCTTTCACACTATGACACTAGCTGTAGGGAGTTATGCTCTTTCACACTATGACACTAGCTGTAGGGAGTTATGCTCTTTCACACTATGACACTAGCTGTAGGGAGTTATGCTCTTTCACACTATGACACTAGCTGTAGGGAGTTATGCTCTTTCACACTACGACACTAGCTTTAGGGAGTTATTCTCATCACACTATGACACCAGCTGTAGGGAACTACAGGTTGTTCACTGACCTTCAGGTCCTTCTCTACCTTCTTTAGTCCTTCAACACGGTGCTGGGCATGGCCACCTTCCAATAGGCAGTCTGAGCAAACGTACACCCGCTCATCTGCACAGTAATAGCGAAACATCTCTTCGTGGGCTGGACATCTTCGGTGAGAAAGGTCTCCTAGGGGTTCCACCAGCAGGTGTGTCCTGAAGGCGGTTCGCTCTAAGTGGGGCTGCAGGTGCTCTGCACATAGAGACACCTCACAGCGCAGACAGGTTTTCACTGCCACGGCAGTCCCTGTCCGGCCCCCATCCCCCACAAGAGGGCAGCAGTCACACACCACCACCCCATGTTCTTCCTGGCACTGTGCACAAGTGAAGCGACCCCTGACCCCAGCCTCTCTCTTTCCCCAGGAATCCCTTATGCAGGCTGGGCAGAAGCTGTGGCCGCATGGCAGCGGCAGAGCCTGGCTAAAAACGTCACGGCACACCGAACAAGTCAACTCCTCCTCTAGGGATGCCATGGCAACTTCTTTTGCCACCAGAAACACAAAAAGAGAAAAGGCAAAAAATATATAGAAAAAAAACAATTGTGTAGAACACTTGCCAAAATGCAAAATTGAAAAGTGTCTCATTTTCAAGCCATTATTTTCAAGTGTCAACTGTAACTAGCTGTGAATCCTGCGATCATGGATTGACTGACACTGTAATCTTATAGTTCACTGCAAAGTAACTTCTGTAAAAACTCATACTAGGGATTGGGTATTAGGAATAGGACTCATTCAATGTGCGTGTTGTCCTCTTCAGTGGCCCTCAATGCCCTTTTTATCTGTTTGCTGATCAACCATTAAGCCTGTTTAAACCGGTTTTACAAGGTATTTTGACACAGTCTCCTATTACTAGAACAATTTATATTTCTACAGGCTACGTCTGTAGTTCACTGTTGTAACCTGTATCATGGAGTTTTCTACAGTGGAAGAGTTGTAACACTGACTTAACCTTTCCTACTATAGCTCATCCCAATCCGTGTCTTTTGCTAATGAGTAATCAAGACATCCTCCCCCCTGCTTGCCTGCCTACATGTGCTCCCTCCATCCTGTTTACAACTTTCCTACACAAATATTCTTCATTTCTTTTGTCCTTTCTCAGATTTCTCAAATGTTTACTAGTTAAACAAATTGTCGCCCTCTTACCTGTTTGTGTCCCAGGACCGTCAGACTGTGTCCATCATTGGATCTTGTGCTCTCTGGTTCTTGTGTTCAGTGTGTCTGTGTGAATAAAAGCCGGCTAATCCCATACCACTGTCTGGATAAGCAGAGGGAATGACCTCTGACAGCACACAGTCACATGTCCTCCTCAGAATGAGAGGGTACATTTCAATATTCTTAGGTGGCTTCCTCTTCTTACCTTCTATCGTTTGTCTGCACTGATATGAAGGAATTCAAAGTAATTCTTTAGTAGGCAACCAAGATATAACTTGGGACCTTTGGAAGAGAGCTATAAACATCCTGTTGAGATATATATATATAGAGAGAGAAAGAGCAAGAGAGAGAGTGATTGGGAGCTAAAGTTAAAGATTGAGACAGATCTATTTCATCTCTATTGAACTTTAGGCCTATATAATGTATTCTCAGTAGCAGGATTAGACAGGATTGTTCAGTAAGGTTCACCTAGGGCGCAGCTCGGTGAACTTTAACATGCACACTCAGACCTTGAGCCTTTTTTCATTAGTGCATTCTCAGTCACACCACAGACAAATCTGGATCTGTGTTTGATTCATTCAGTGTTTTTCCCACTGTAAACAGGGCGACGTAGAACCAGTTCAGAGTGACTTGTAGACCAGACTATTAGCTGGCCCGCTAGTTAGCGACACAAGTGAGTGTCCCTTAAATTTGTTGGGAAAAAATAATTACCTGTATTCATTGCTTGAAAAGCTAGTGAGGTGGGTAACTTGATAATGTTAATCCAGCCAGCCAGTGTAAATTTGCTGGGCATAAGTAGCTAGCTAGTAGGTTACTGTAGTGTACATTACCATTGCAAGTAAGCTGTTAACATTACCTAATGTTTTATAGAATGAACTGGGACAAACAAAAGCAAGGCTAATTAGGTTACTATGCCATCAGTTGAATTTGTAATGTATGATGTGTGAAGTGATAACTCTAATGGGATGTTGTGTGTATGTATGTATAAAAGGAACCAAAACAGTGTTTCCCTAAAATTAGAAGTACTGGAACGGCAATTCGGACCGCTATGACCCAGGTCAAGCCCTGTCAATCTCCAACTCCCAGATCCTCCAGATGGCCAGTTTTGGAGTTAAGACTGCTGCAGAGTGTCAAACCAGTTCCCAGGGACTGTGCTCTTAACACACACACTCCTTCCACATAGCCTGAACCCACCATAAACACCTCCCTGTCATCAGAACCAACCAGGAACTTCTTCCTTTCGTATCATGCATCCACTCACGGAAATAGCAGGTCAGTGGTCAAGGCTCCATCCAATTTATTTAAGCATACATTTTACCTCTGTTACTATTTCTGAAGCAATCAATGCTTTGGATTTTGAATTAATGTGTAGATAATACACAAGAATTCAGTATTGGCAGAAGCACACGTGTTGGTTAATTACCAGTTAATTTGACTTGTTAGGTGATTCAAAAGGCATATGTCAGTCTCTGAATAGCCAACAGTTATATTCAACCCTAGGTTTATGTATGTGATGATCTGCTCTGTCTTTTGTCCCTTGGCAGGGACACTGCTAACACGGCCACGATGTCTGGATTTAAGATGAGGGAAGTGGAGGCACAATGTGGTGGTTTAATAAATGTTCAAAGCAACCTTCATTTCTCCTAGTTTTGGTGAAGTAAAATTTGTCTTCAGTGACTCAAAATGTATTCTATATTATTGAATATGGTTATTTGCCAATACAATACTGCACAATCTAACGGATTATAAAATACTGTTTCTTCATAGTGCAGAAAATGAAGATATTAGTGACTGTCCATTTATAATCATTCACCCATTAAGCCCATTGGTAAAGACTGGAAGTTACAGACAACAGGCATTGCTGTATATTAAATTTCACTGTCACTGTTGGACCTAAGAAAATCCTCTCTCTGCCTAACTAGATTTGAACTGAATTATACAAGTCCTTTGCAGCCAATAGCTGTCAAATAATATCTTTGATGCTTTTGAACAAACTTCCCCTTGAAATGTGCGCATAGAGATATAGAGCTAGTAGAGTCGATAAAACAGATAGAGAAATGTTAGCATAAATTTAAACTGGTTCAGTAGTTTCTTTTCATACCATTTATTTCCAGCACTTTTTATACCCTGCTCATTGCACAATTGTCTTACCGGTCCTACTATGTTGTTATTTGGTTTATTATGTGTATTTACTGTATGTGTACTGTATATTGCAGTCGGTGACTCTTGTTGAGTTGTTGAAAGTTTTTTATGAGTAAGCGCATTGAGTTTGTATAATCCAGAGTCAAATTTCTCATATGTGTACCCATACCTGCCAAATAAAGCTGATTCTGATTCTGATGTACATATGACAGCACTGTGAAATGGTATTGGTATTTACTTCTCTTTTTCCATATGTCCCTGACTTTAAATGTATGGCTGTTCAGCCATTATGATGTATATTTTCTTGTTTTGTCATGAACCTGGTGTACCATGTACCATGGGTGAATTCTCTGATGTAGCCTGCTTTGCAATGCAACTGCGTCACTGTGGGACCTTTTGATATAAGTCCGTGGCTGATCCCTCCTGATGACTTGTAGGTTAGAGCTGTGATCACTTGATCAACAGACAATAAAACTGCCACCCACTTGACTACATTGAAGTGATGGAGACTTTTATTTGTAATGTATATTCTAGGATGCATTTTCTCAGTCATGTGAGTGACAAGCAAGAAGGCGTATCTCGGGCTTAGCTAGATCTATGGGGACAAGGTACATTGAAAGAAAAGTGTCTGTTACCTTACTGATTATGAAGACCGATGTTCTGGAGATTAGAGAGAGATGGAAACAAACTAAACACAGCTCAAACAGCAGGCCCCTATGACCAGGAACAGTTCAAATCTTCCTGGATTATTCCAAGCATATGACAATTTTCAAATAATCCCTTACATCCTTTCCATATTCTATGCTTTCCCTTCTACCCTCACAGTTCCAGTATTTATCTGAACATGAGCTAAACAGAAACGGACCTCTGGTGGTGTTGTAAACTAAGATGGTGAGAGAGAGACAGGCACTAAACGTATCTAAGAGCGGCCGCTCTCATCTTTGCTGCAGGCCATCGAACACACATACATACGTGCACGCAGGCACGCACACACACAAACAAACACACACGCACACTACATTATCATACACATTATCATATCACACTGTACTGAACACATTACAATTAAAACTGTGGGCTGAGTAACAGGATAGCTAGGCTTTTCCGCTTGGGACGTCCGTTAATTGAAAATGGATAGAGTAATCAGAGAATGGGAGGAAGTCTGGAAGATTGGTGTCAAAAAGGACGGATTCAACTGTCTGACCACTGCAGTACCAATGTTTCTGAAAATACTTCTCTTACCAAATCCTACATATGTAAAACTCAGTATACTGACTAAAAAAATGTATGTACAGATGGACCCCAGTCATCGCAACACAGTGATACTCAGCTTTGCACTTCCCTCAAATGAGCACTTCCAAATAAGAACTTGGGACAAACATTTGTAGGCCTATGTAAGAATCTTCAGTGTTTAGGAAGGCTCAAACTCTTGTAATGGGGCACGGCAAGGATACAGAAGCAGGAGTGGATTGGGCAGTACAAGGGTGATTTAGTTATAATCAGATCAAAGAAAATGCATAATGAAACTGAAACCAAACCGTCCTGCACAGCAGTCAGCGCGAATCCAGGACAGGCACACGGAGCTCTGCAAGCGGTGAGGGAAGGCAGCTCAGTCTGTCACTTCTGTCGGAAGGAGAGAAAAAAACATAACCAATGTAAGTCCCTCCTTAACTTGGTATTTATGTGGTTTGACAAGAGATGTTCCTTCCTTTTGAGTCCAAACCTCAATTTAATATTAGATCTCTGAAAAATCGATTATGAAGGGGAAATAAATACTATTATATCTGGAAACTTCATGAAGCTAAATGATGTGACTCAGAAAAGTTTCAAAAACCTATAAAGGATATGAAAAGGTTGCATCCAAGCACCTTATTCCAGGCCATTCTGTATGTAATGAAGTTTGAACAGCATCTCTAGCTTAAAAGCAATGGGAGAAATAAGGGGAAGATTTATGAGGAAGATTGAAACAGGGGACTCTTGCTTTGGTAACTGAACCAATAAATATAATAATTAATACATTTGTCAAATTTTGCACTCGGTTGCAAATCCTTTGCATTCAGTGACTGCCTGAAATCTGTAACCCGTAAACAACACCAGATGCTGGATATGTTCTGCCAGGCGCGTACTGCAGGCATCTTCAGTTCCCATTTGGGTTACACTTTATTTTAAGTCACAACTTCCATGTGGAGATGCTCTGTAGTTGGTACTGCTATAAACAAACTTTTAACAAACTGTGTTTTGGGCCCTTTCTGCCCTCTGTCTTGTCTTCAGCAGTTGAAACACATGCTCAGCAGGATTCAGTTTGGTTGACTGAATCGGCCACTCGAGAACATTCCACCTTCTGGCCCTGAAAACTCTGGCTTGCTTTAGGTCTTGGGTCCTGCTACAAGTTGTTGTGCATTTGGATCTATCTGGTTCTATTGTTTTTTTCTTCAATATGAAAAAAACCAATAACATGCCAATAATGCAATTTTAATTTAAACTCCATTGTTGTTTTGGGTTTTTACTAGCAAAACAATTTAACTTTATACTTCACATCACCAGAAAGCCAACTCACATTGATAGTACCGGTGTAAAGCAGTGGAACCAGTGGAAATACAAGTCATGGGGCCACAGTTCCTACAGCTGAGACTGTCTGCAGTGTTAAAATGGATGACAAACAACATAAGTGATTCTGTCATTATAGGCTCTGTTATGTCCATCACCAAATTCTCATCATCTATGTTATATGACAACTGCTTTATGGCATAATTTTACATGTTATCATTTAGTCAGACTGACCTGAGGGAACTAATGACAATGTTTGACAGTAGCAAGCACACACACATTTTATAACATTCAAATATGTCTCAGCCTACTGACTGAGACATAGAGGATAGTAAGGCAGTAGAGTAACCAAAGTGACACCAGCTCCTGTAATATGTTATTGTCAAAAAACACTGGGAGATAAGCAGATTCAAAGTCAGATATGCTTTGCATGTTTCTTTGCAACAGAAGAGGCAGAGATAGCACTGGAAAAGCTCTGCCCAGGATATGGATAGAAGTCTATATAGTCATTTAAATAGCTTAAATAGAAAATGGATCACTCTAAAATCAATATGAATAGTTCTCCACCTCATTTGTATGTAGTAAAGTAACAACAAAAGTGAGCATGGGAGGGGGTGAACTAGATATCACAACACATGAATAACAAAATTACAATACAGAATTGAATACATGTCATTGCATTTACCATCTGTAGAGTAGCTTTCGGAAGTTGCATACACTGGGATTATTTTTGTCTACAGTGCTTTGGCGAATCAATAAAGCATATTTTATGCTCTGTGTGCTGTGCATTAGTTACTTCGCTGCTGGTTAAAGGTAGGTCCAGAAAGATATTTTTCTTTGAGCTATGCAAAACCACAGGGAAAGAGGTGAAGATAAAAAGTCACAAGTAGAGAACAGTAAAGTAGTTGAGAAGATAAGGTTTAAAAAAAACAATTACATGGAACTGAGATGTGGGTTCATTACTTAATGTCAAAAATGTCAGATTCCTAGAAGGGTAAAGGAGGAAGTTAAAGGTAGCCCAGAGTTCATCACTACGGGTAAATCGGTTGCACGACAGAAGCTAAATACAGCTCTGGAAAAAATGTAGAGACCACTGCACCTTTTTCTTTCCTTTACAAAAAAGTTGAAAAAGAGAGTTTTGAGTGAGAAACAGAAGTGTTCAATTTGCAGTGGTCTCTGAATTTTAACCCTTCTGTTCCTCACTCAAAACCTTCCATGCCAACTGTCAGAGGCTTGTGTGGTGGGGTGAAACGGACCAGGCGTAGACAGAGGGTTGCAGATCGGTGGACTCTTTTAATTGTGAACGAACACACACAAAAACAACAGAACAGAAAACACAGCACCGAGGCAAACTGCAAACTGCAAACTGCAAATGACCATAGGCACGCACGCACGCACGCACGCACGCACGCACGCACGCACGCACGCACGCACGCACGCACGCACGCACGCACGCACGCACGCACGCACGCACGCACGCACGCACGCACGCACGCACGCACGCACGCACGCACGACTTACATTGACGTCTGACATGCAAACAATGACTCACACTGAGGGGAGCAGAGGAGGAACATTTAAACACATACTAATTGGATGATTGGGACCAGGTGTGAACAATGAATGACAAGACAAGACCAATGGAACCGGGATGAGTTCATGGCTGTTGGTAAACTGGAGAATGCGGGAGATGGCGGACCAATCCGTCACCTCACCGTCACACCAACTTTTTAGGAAAGGAATGAAAAAAGTGCAGTGGTCTCTTAAGTATTTCCAGAGCTGTATGTCATTAGGGTAAATGAATTTAGGAATATAAGCGTGTAACTGGGGCACACCAGAGCTACTCTGACTAACGGGAACTCCATGTGCTGATTGTAAAGTGTTCTCTTGATGATCATCAATAAAGATGTCTGCTGATAACTCCTGATATGCCTGAAAACAAAGTAGTATAGAATATCTTCCACAACAATAGAATCTAGTGAAAATGTGTAATTTGACCAAGAGATTAAATTCAATTTTACATAATTAAAATTGGAGTAGGCTATTCATTTAATACTGCACATGTTATCAAAGTTGATATCCTACTTTGAGACAGACAAATGCTGATTTAAGATCAATCAAAATAACAGCGTCTTCACTCCATCAGTAACCTAGGTCTGGGTGTGTGTAGACAGGGATTGGGTGATGGGACGATGCCAGCTATCATCAAAGTGCATGACATTTCTAAACTATACAGTATTTCCAATCGGGCCACACTGCGGTCTCTGCAGTCTGAAATGCAACTAGCAGTGTAATGTGCAACATGGCGTATTTACTAGACATTTAACAGAATGAAGGAGAACACTGCACATTGTATATTCTGAAAAAAGATACATCTGGATTTGAATAGATACGAATTCTGTATCTGGATTTCAATTGATTTAGTGTTTAATCAAATAAAAGTTATATTAGAAAATGTACCATTACTTGCTTTTTACCCTATCTAATATCATCATATGTCTGTGCGTACCCTTACACATTACGTTATCTATATGATACTAACTCCGTCCACCTTTGTTTTTAGAGTTCAAATATTTAGAGTTCTTTCTTTTAAAGCAGCCATTAGGTTTCCAACCTGTTTTCACACATTTATTATTTACATTGGCAGTTGCCTGCACTCCTTTCTCATTCTGGTTCTTAGAGCTATACAGGTGTGCACTTCTTGCTCTCAATACAGCAAGATTCAAGCGGTAGTGGAAACAAATTGGGGGTTGACAGGCAGGAATGGGCACATTGAGAAATAATCATCAACTTATTCTAAAACACTTGTCAATATTTGACCAATGAGATTTCACTGAATGCAAATAACTGGCCTCAAAATATATTCAAACAAAAATAATTATGACCCCTTTTCTCCCAAGTTGCAATTGCTAAAATTCTGAAAACTCCATAAATGTACATTTCTTATAGAAAATGATCTTCAGCCTAAAGATGATCTATTTCTACTTTTCAGAGTAACAATCCAGGCATATTCTACTGAGCAGGTGACATGACGACTGCCGTTAACGACACAAGTGCCTTTCCATGTGGTCTGGATCCACCATACTACACACACATATTAGGCATCACGGTGGACTGGATCCTATTAGTTATAGGACTTCCTGCTGTTTGCCTGGCCAGTTATGCCCTGTTAAGACTGGTAAAAGCCGGCCAAGTGGCTCCCATCTACGTGATCAACCTGCTCATCTCAGACCTTATTCAGATCGCCATCACGTTCGTCTTCATTCTCAGCAGGTTCTTTGACTCCACCTTTCGGCCAATGGTGACAGCCCGCTGCCTAGCCAGAATCTTCGTCCGCCTGGGCCTCTGCACCAGCCTGGGCTTCATGGTGTTGATCTCCCTGGAGAGATATATGGTGGTGGCCTGTCCCGTGTGGTACCGATTTAGACGCTCAGTCAAAAACTCTGTCCTGATCTCTCTGAGCCTCTGGGCGATTTCAATGGGCTACGTCACATTCGATTACACGTTCTTGATCCACAACTCAAATCACTCCCTGACAGTTTTCTCCGGCCTCTCCCTATTACCAGCACCGTTCTTGGTGTTGATGTTTGTGGTCACTCAGAGGACCCTCCACAGGCGCATAGCTCTCAGGGGGCAAAAGAGGATGAAGATTCTGGGAGCTATGGCTCTGGTCCTGGGCATTTATATACTTCTCTTCATCCCATTCAGCATCAGGAACCTGTACTTCTCCCTAATGGACAGTAACCCGTCAGTGTCTGTCCCAGTCAGGGACCTGTCGTCTGTGATCACAAGCGCCCTGGTATACCTCAGTCCACTCACTGACTGTTGTATATATATCTTCATGAGGAGGGACCTCAGAGACACTGTAGTTGCCTTTTCCTGCTGCAGAAGGTTACTTAGTGTGATGGAGTGTAGAAGGAGCATTGGGGAGATTGAGCAGGAAGATACACAGTGTGTTGATCATGTCTGAGAACATTTGTGTTGTACTTGAAGGAAATGTATTCTTACACTGCGCCACCTTATGCTGAGAAATATCGCTTTGCTGCTTTCCAGTAACATTTATGTATATATTTTGATGACAAGTTACATTACTTATTGTACTCTTAAAATCATCTATTAACTTAATATGTTTGTTTAACAGAAACTCTACTACCTGTACTAAATATGTTTCATGTAACCAAGATTATATTACAGCTATAGTGAAGCAGAGTGCCATGAAAAACAAGTACCATTTTACAGATGAAACATCTATATTATAAATGGTTGAAATGAACTCTGATATCTACTTGATCTGACTGTGTCAATTTATTAATTTCTTTAAGTTAACAAAAACAAAAGTTGAATGCGTGAAGATTTCTAGAGAGATATTGTTACATACTTATTGATAACAGACCCTTTCGTAATGAAAGTTGTTAATAAAAAGTGTGTCTGTGATTTTTCATCATAGAATTTGTATTTTTTTATTGTGAATTACCAGCATTATCTCTAGTAGCACTAAATTGGTTGGAGGGCCTATTCACATGCTGTCAGAATTACTGATGTGTATAACTTCCCAGACTGAATTTTCACTTAAATGACTTTCCAAGTTGGACTTTATACTGGAATCAATTACAAATAAAAGCCCCACCTTAACTGGTGAATTATGATGGTTCAACTTCAACCGTGAAGATTTTAACATAAATATTCAAACATATCCAATGTTGACCATTACAAGGTTATCACTGAAGATTGTCTTCCTAATCTGACCGTGTTTTCCTGTTCAGCTACCTAGTCGACACATTAATGTTAGCAATTATAACACCTTTTCAAGTGAGTGAAATGAATTGTTTGGATTTTAAAATGACTTAAACTGGTTCATGTGGGACTCAGCACTTTCCAGTTTCCCACTAGAGTGCCAAGCCACCATTAACTCACCCAAGCCCTAAATGGCTGACTTTTACAAGATTTAGACCATTCCATTAGTGCTTAGTAAATCTCCACCCAACTGGGGCGTCTGGTGAGTGTATTTACTGCCCTGTAAGCATAGACTTGGGTAGACATGGCATCTCTGTGTCTCTCATTATGGTATCTGCAAGAACATGAGCTGACATTTACAATTTTCAGAAGTCAATGTCCATCTTCTACTCCTTCTAAGATCTGGCAAATAAACTATAAGGGTGCATACTCCCACCTGTATGAAATGCTTTGTTTGAGCAGGTACAAAATAAAGCTACAGTTGGTATTTTACTGCAACCGCGGTTATTGAATGCTGTTTGCTAATGGTTATAATTTAGAGCCTGATCATTTCGGGTGGCTCGGATGGAATCCCATGATCCTTCCTTAAACCACAACAACTCTTGCAGAGTTTTCTTCAAGAACTGACTTAAATTCCCCTGTCCATTTTAAAATGGGATTTTGACCACTAGAGGCCTCTATACAACTTTGTACCTAAAATACAACCTTGTTGTTGCAGAGTGAGCTCTCTAATGGACTCATTCCTCTACATAATAATGAAGACATAACAGATGTCAAAACTTATTATAAACAGCTCTTAGTGTCCATCAGTGCTGTCTGGTCGGGGCAGACAGAGATCGCTCAAGTGCTAGAAAGTTCTTATACAAAATTAGAGATCATATACAAGGTCATATAATTACATATATGCCAATACAGCCTAATAGTATCAGATGGATTGGTTGGAGAGTTGGCCTATACGCACAACCAAACCCTGAATGTTATAAATTAATTTACTTGTATTGTCTATGAGATCTGGGATGACATTTGGATTGTAAAAAAACACAAGGCCCTGGCTGTTAACATTCAGCAAGTACCATCTAGAGTGGCATGCATATTTTGCTAGGCCCAGGGTCTTTTTATGCCCCCCTTACGTATTTCCTATATGTAGCATGTTGGGCAAAAATGTATGCATTTTAACTACAACTGTGTAGAATAGGGCCTTTTCAGAGAGATGGACAATTACATAGCAGTGGCTACAAATCGGGAAAATTACAATCTTGCCCTGGAACTTGTTTGCTCAACATTCCTATATCCATATCGTCAACCTATTTTGTATAGGGAATATTAATTAATTCGTTACATGGCAATTTGTAAGGTGGTAAATATGTTCTGCCTGTAGATTAGTTGTATCCAGTCAAAGTGTCGGCGAATGTCATTAATTACAGCGGGACAGTGTCCGGATAGGACGGACAGACCGACGAATAGACAGCCGTCACTGCCGCAGAGACCACAGAGAGACACAGGGCCGCCCTCGCCAAATAGCCTACAAAGAGGGTTGAACAGGGAAGGGGAGGGGGATGACAGGAACACTAATCCAATTCCCTTACGTTACCGCATAGCCTATCTTCAACCTCCCCCGCCTGTTTCTCTGGGTCAGTAAAAACAATGAATTAATACATATAGGATATCATAGAAATCCACTTCAGGGCGACGATATAAATAAATAATTTAACAATGCGGTGTTCCGCCCGGGTGTCAAAGGAACGACTGCGCATCTTTGTGGCTGAATGCCGGAAAAGGATATGTTGATGTCCGGACTTGGAGACGTAGCGTATTGCCAAACATATTTTATCATTTTGTTAAACCACTGTCAAACATCATCGAATCTAACATGGTGAGTAATGTCGTGTATCTTATTTATGTCGACGACGTAAATGATGTATATGAGCAATTTGTAGCGATATTATAGGGCAGTCATAATAATTTATGAAATCATAACTTGTTATGATCAGTGCGCGCGCAGGCATGCAACAGGTCGCCGGTACAGTAGCGGGACAGCAGAAGTTATCGCGCATGTTCTCAGATGTTTATAAAATGTTTGATCGTCGCTGTTGCGATGGTACGAAAAACACAAACGCTTTGTTGGCACAATAGGCTATGTTATAATATAATTAAATAGTTTGGTTCATGATAAGATACGGCACTTATGAATTCTTTGTTTTGATTGTTTGTTTTTTATTATGAAGCGGTTTCTAGACTTGAATTGTTTAAATATAGCCTAAATGCAGTATAAAAAAAGGTTATTCTAAAATGTAACATGTAGGCCACATCAAACAGTCAAATCAGTACATAGCTTACATGACTGTCTGGCAGTAGTCACGTTTATCCTAAAAACGATACATTAAATGCCCAAATTATAGGAGGCAAGAATGACAAATGCATCGTTGGAAAGGAATGCATATTATTGGTTATTGACACAAGTAAGCAATATCCCTCTAAACAGAATAGCCTCCGATGGTGCCAACAACAGTCCAAATGGGAAACCATTTTATAGGCTGGAACATTTTCAGTCGTGGTTGTGAATGACAGCCTTTCTTATATACATTTTATTGTTTAAAAAAATATAGATTATTCTGTAAAACTGATTTCGAGTACACCAAGGGATGCCAGCCGCAACACCCCTGTGCGTGTGTATTACAAAGAGAGATGAGTTTTGGGGGACTGATATCTGTCCCAGATGTGCGGTCCAGTATAGGCCTACATAATGGCAAGGCTCCTTAAGGATTTCTACATTTCTTAAGAAATCAGGGCATGGAAACATACAAAAAATAACGCACAATGATTTCAGAATAAAGTCTACAGTATTTTTATGAATGGTATTAATGTTGGCCACCTGCGATATCGCTCAAGTGCGTAATGTTATTCTCTACAGGAAAACGCAAACTCATAATTTTGGTCATTGTATCTAATTGGTTATGGTAGATTAAATTATTTGTAATATACGTTTGTTTGGAGTGAACTTGTCATGCAATTTGATTGTACAGGCCTACAATATAACCTATATCCTGTGAGTATACGACTATGGCCTTGATCTAAAATACGTGTGTGCTAAGGTTTCTCCACCCAGCAGCAACATCTTAAGGCCTATAATCGTTGAAACGCGTAGGTTGATTAGTATGCGTACAGCATTGGAGCTTGCTGGGGCTGAAAAGCATCTGCGAGGGGTCTTAATCATGCCATCAGATTTAGAGGAGAGAACCTTTTACTTGCAGGGGACCAAATTTTCACGAAACTACACGACAGGGTGGTGTGTATGTGTGTGCGCGAGCGGCTGTGTTTTGTGCGTGTGTGTGTGTGTGTGTGTGTGTAAATATATATGTGTGTGTGGGTACGGGTCGGACCAGATTTTTTTCCTCACTGTGGCCATCCCTCCCTTTCATTACCCTACCTCTCCACGTGGTAAGCAGTAGAGCCGGAGGTTAAAAAGGAAGCATTGTGCGTCGCATCAGTGGTCCTGTGTATTCGAGAGGCTCGCAGAGGGTGATGCTCACTCAGCTGTGTCCTAGCGCCATTGTTGCGAATTCCAGTTCATTCACTGCCTGTTAATGGAGCTCGTGCATCGGAACGCTGGTGGGGAGGTAGTTGAAATTCCAAGTTGGAGTTCCACCGAAATCGTTGGGCGCTGCTTTTCACTGTCGGTTAATCATAAGCAGTTGACTCTACATACGTCTTTGAATGCTAGGCCTATATCCAAAATAAAGGGACGACGTCATTTTGTTGGCTTACCTGTACCCAAACAGGCACGCAATCGCGCTAAAACAAAGGCTATACTTATGTAATGTAAAGTTAAATCAAATTCAGGTGTATTAGGGTAAATTGAACAACAATTAGCCAAATCAAGAACATTATAAAATAAAATAAACTTAAATGTTTAATATGAGTAATTTGGAAACAAAAGTAATTACTTGAATCAGAGGACTGCACTTTTTGGTGTTCTCCCAATTATGCCTAAAGGACTGAACGTAATTGTTTTTTTCTAGGTAAGGTGGGTTACTAGAAGGGGCAATAGGAGTGAGGAGGAGTCATGGTTCAAAAGAAGTGGTGTTCAGTCGCCATTTGAATGCAAATCTAGTGGTTGAACAAGAGGACTGTGTGTGTGTTTTATGTGAGAAGAACGAGGGGCCGTCTAATGCAGAGTTTAAGCAGCAAGACTTGTTGAGAGAAAAAAACCGACACACATGCCTAGTGTTAGTTATTCCCTTTTGCACAACCATGCCAACAATGGAGTTGCATATTTCTAGCGCAAAATAACCTGCGAATTGCTTCTTATTGGCGTTATTTAGTTAACCACTTTCTCAGTGTACAGAGGGGGGGGATCTAAGCATTCTGTTGGCCCATGTGCCTCTGCATCAGTCCCGTCCTGCTGAAGCATGTCTCGTCGGAAACAGAAACGGCCCCAGCAGCTCATGAGCCCGCTCCCTGCCTGCTCTCGGATAGATCATGGTGAGAAATTGTCCAATTTTGATTTCAAGTTAACAACTGATACATTACATACTAGTATGTAAATAGTACACTTTTTGTGTTTCTTTGCCAAATGTCCTTTTCTTCATCCATAGTTGTTTTGTGTTCAACAAATATAGCAATACCAGTTGTTTTTATTCATTAACCAGATGCTATATCCAATATACAGTTTTTGTAAATATATTTTTTGTTTCATTATCTTTACAAATTAATATACAGAACAGTGATTGTGTAGTGGCACGTTTTATGAGGCAGAACAATCTTTTTTCGCGATAGTTTAGTTTAAAACGTTGACACCTATCACTCGCAGTTTAAAAACTAAAGTTGCATTATTTTGTCTTGTAATATCTTTTTAAATGTTCTGAGCCTTTCATTGGTTTTTCCATTCCTGCCCTCACCACCCCTTTACTGCCAGATTCAAAGACACAGACCACCCAGCTTGTGGGCATAAACAGAGTAAGAAAGATGAGAAAACGTGAAGCCTTTGCAGTGTAGAGAAGATGTAGCAGTATTATACTGACATGTATCATCTCAATAATTAAAAATATGTGTGTTTTGAGTTTGGGAAGACAGAGATGGAAGAGAGTTAGTACAGGAACTGATGAGCATGAGAGGTGTTGTAAGTACAATAGAATGAGACCCCATTGTCCTACGGTTTTGTGGTTGAGCAGTGAGGCATGAACGTACCCAAGGACTAGTGTGAATCTTTAAGTGTGTGAGTGTCTGTTTGTATGTCTGTATGTGTCTTTATGCATTCATACAGTTGTAAGTGTGCAAATAGTCACCAGAGGGCTAGTTAGGTGTCATAGTTTAATTGCGTTGTAGTGACATGGGTATAGTTAATATGTGTCTGTTAAGTGTTTGCTTTTGTGTGTCTGTGTGTGTGTGTTTGGTATTGAAGTGTAGTTATTGATGGTATGTGAGTCATCTTGTATTTCCGGTAGTCTGTTTGTTTTCTTTTGCCCCAACTTCTTCCTTTGCCTGTCCAGAATGTAACAGGAATGTGACCCTAAGGTCAAGTATGGCAGCCAATCACAGTTACTACACAATGTCCAGTACCCACAGACAGCCTAACCCCTGTCACCCTATTGGATTATGGGGGAAGGGAGGACGAAGAGATGAAAGACAAAATAAATGGAGAGAAAATAAGAAAGAGAGAGAAGGAGAGAGAGTATTGTGTGAGAGAGAGCATGTCTAATGCACATCTTTTTTGGAGGGCAGGGTTTTCAGAGGTTTTAGGGTGCATTGTCCTCTGCCATGTGTTGCCGTGGAAACAAGGTGCCTGGTGTAGTCTTGCAGTCCCGGGGGATGGAAGGGGGGTGAAGAGACTAATCATCATTGATGTGTCAACATTCCCTGTCAGATAAGCCAGACCTGTGGATGGGGATTCTGGGTAGTGTTAAAACACACTTCACTGAGTTATATGAATCAAAAGTGTTGGAAACGTGATGTGTAAAGGGATTCATAGCGCTGTCACGATCAGTCTGACAACAACTAAGTCAACTGTCCTTCTTTTTCTACTCATCACAGATGACCAGTCTGCAGTGAAGTCTTTCTCCTTTCTTCTGGCGACTGACTCCTCCTCCTCTTCATCCTCCTCCTCTCCTCAGAGCTACCAGCCCCCCCTGGCTCCCCGTCCCTACTTTGGGGTGCTTCACACCCCCTCTCTACCAAGCGAGGGCTCCCCCCTGTCCCGCTCCCCTGGCCAGCCCACACCCTGCCCCATCTCCCTCACAGACCCCCAGTCCTCCCTTTCTCCTGACTTCCCTCACCCCTCACTCTCATCCCAGACTGTCCTGTGCCTTCCCAACACCACCTCCACGTCTCCCTCCAGTCAGAACCACCCTCCCCGCTCTCTCATGGCGTCTCCCAAGCTAGGTGTTTCAGCCACGACCACCACGTCGTCTTCCTCCTCCTCCTCCTCTGCCTCTCTCTGCCCCCCGCCCCACCCTGGCAGTCCCAGCCCCGTACCTGAAGGCCCCCCCAGCCCTGTGACACCTTCCCCGAGCCCTAGTGCAGCATCAGCCCCCCAGCCCCGGGCCCACCTGAGCATTGCGGTGATCCTAGAAGAGCTCCGCGTGCTGCAGCAGAGGCAGATCCACCAGATGCAGATGACAGAGGAGATCTGCAGGCAGGTCCTGAGGCTGGGAGGGGCCTCCTGTGCCCTGGAGGCCCCTCAGATCCTCCTGCCTCCTCTGCCCCAGCTCTGTCTGGAGGGCAGTGACAAGACCTCCAGTCCTACCCAGTCTACACCCACTCAGCCTCCATGCTCTGTAGCCCCTCTCCTGGCCTGCTTTTCCTCTTTACTCCCACCTCAACCTGCCTCTAAGCCCTCCAAGCCCAGCCACCCCCTGTCCCACATCTTGCGGCCCCACAAGCCCCAGATGGAGGGTGCTGGAGGGGTCACTGGATCTTATCTTTACCCAGGGACCAGTGTCCGCCCGTCCTCTTCCTCCTCTTCCTCCTCTGCCTCCTCTGCCATCTCCACTATGGCGTCATCTAACTACCCCCTGGCCCTTTCCCTGGCCCTGCCCGCCCGTTACCTCCATGAGAAATCTCCCAACACCACATCAGCCAGTGGCCACAGTGGCCTGTCCTTCCTCACCCCACCTGTGCCCAGCACCACATCTTTGGCACCACCGTCCTCTCAGGAGGCCCATCTGTCAGTTTCCTCGGTGGGGTCCTCGTCGTCCTCCATGGGGCGTCTGCAGCATGCCTGTCGGTTCTGTGGGAAGCTGTTCAGCAGTGATTCTTCTCTACAGATCCACCTGCGCTCCCACACAGGCGAGAGGCCCTACCAGTGCCCCGTTTGTCTCAGCCGTTTCACCACCCGTGGCAACCTCAAGGTGCACTTCCTCCGCCACCGCGAGCAGAACCCCGAGCTGTCACTCTCCCTCCTCCCCCCGTCCCTATTTGGGCCAGGCATGGGGCCAGTGGGGGGATCTGACCCCCAAAGTCAGCCGATGAGCAGCACAGGTCTGAGCGTCAGCGCGGCACAGGCTCAGAGGCGCCACAAACGCCGGGCTGAGGATGACCTGTATGGAGAGGGCATGGAGGTAGGCGGGTCCGGAGGAGGTTTCTCTCTGGGGTCATCCACGGGTGCTCCGCCCTCCTCGCTGCCGCTGCCTCCCAGTGTGGACCTAGCCCTCATCTCCACCGCCCACTCCCTCCTGCGCCTCAACCAAGCTGCTGCTGCAGCCGCGGCCGCCTCCATATCCTCCGCTGCGTCCTCACTCACATCCTCCTCCCCCTCGGTATCGTCCTCCCTTGCCTCCTCCCTCCTCTCTGTGCCCTCCTCGTCCGCCTCTGCCATCGCCGGGTTCTTTAAGGGTGCGAAACAGCAGCGTTTTGACGAGAATACGCCCCCACATCCTCCCATGATGTCTCACTCTGCTTACTCCCAGCTGGCCCACCTTCCTAAACTCCTGTTTCCCTCTGGTCCCCACCACCATCACCACCCTGCTCTGGGACTGCTCCGTCCTCCGCCCACTGCCCCGAGCTCCTCCCACCTCTCCTCTGCCCAGTCTCAGCTCTCCTTTCCCTTCTCCCACTATCCTAAAGCCCAGGCATCTACGTCCTCTCCCTCCACCTCCTCCTCCACTCCCTCCTCAGACACCTCCAAGCTACAGCGTTTGGTTGAGAAGCTGGAAAAGGAACCTCCCACCTCCTCCACCTGGGCTTCTTCCTCAGGGGAGACCTCCCACAGCAGCATGGCCTCTGCAGGGTTTTTCAGTAGCGGCCTGATGGGTGCCAGCACCTCCAGCACTTACGTAATGGCTTCCCCACCGTCCTCCACCCACGCACCTGCCTCAATCTCCAATTTCACCAGGGAGATGGTGGCCGCTCTGGGCATGAGTGCCAACGGTGGCAGTACTCTGGCAGGTGCCACCCTCCCTGGCCTGGGCATCCTGAGCTCCAGCTCCCTGGTACCTAACCAGTGTGGGGTGTGTCTGCGGGTGCTGAGCTGCCCCAGGGCACTGCGTCTGCACCAGGCCACCCACCTGGGTGAGCGCCCCTTCCCCTGTAAACTGTGTGGACGCTCCTTCTCCACTAAGGGCAGCCTGCGGTCCCATCTGGCCACGCACCGGGCTCGCCCTCCCAATTCCCGCGCCCAGAACTCTTGTCCGCTGTGCCAGCGCAAGTTCACCAATGCATTGGTGCTGCAGCACCACATTCGCATGCACCTGGGAGGACAACTGCCACCTGAGGGTGTTTCAGAATCTCTGCCAGAGCCCCCAGAGGTGCCGAATGCCATCTCTGAGCTCCAGGCCCAGGCCCGGCCCAGCGACACTCCCAAGATGTCCACTGAGAGCTCCATCGCATCCTCTGGCAGCCAGTCAAAGAGCTCAGCATCATTCACCCACTTTCAAACACTAGTGGAAGGCTCTGCCCACTTATCAGCCAGTGTGAAATCGCCAGACTGTGTTGGGGACCTGAACAGATCTGACTCCAGCCCCGACCTGATCCCACCCTCTGATCTCAGCCCTGACCCTTTCCTGGACTCCACCTCACGCACACCCCCACCCAGTAGTGCAGAGCCGCCGGTACTGCGTGTCAGCATGGGCTCTCCGTCCCCACCTTTGGGAGATCCCAGGTCCCCTGTCGGTGAAGACCAACATGCTGAACTACAAGATTCAAGCGCTGAGACTCCTGCCAATAAGACAAGCACTGCCCCCACTCCCTCCAGTGTCTCCAAATCCGGCCCCTTGTCCAGTCTCATGATGTCAGATTGTCTATTGGGTGAGAATTCCCATTCTCTTGATGTCTTCCCTGGCCCCAGATCAAACCTGGAGGATCTACTGAGCACTCCAACCCTTGGTGTCCCAGTGGCACACCCCAGCCCGGCCCCGTCGTTTATCACCGCTATTAGCCCAGAGGACCCTAAACCCTCATCGGACCCAGAACAGCCCCCTAAACCTCAAAGCCCAATGCCCACAGAAGAAGACAGAGTTGAACCTGCTACACAAAAGCCGGAGCAAGCCCCAATAGCTGATATGGACCCAAGAATGGCACTAACAACAGAAACTGGAGAGACAGACGACACTGACGCCAGGGATGTCTCCCAGAAAGCCATCCCCTACGCCAGGGAGACGAGGCAGGGGGTGTACGTCACCTCCCATGGGAAAGAGGATGGGATGGGTGGTGTCTGTGACCGACTAGAAAGCACCATTCCAATCAATCTGGCTCCCACTCTCCCCCCACCCATGACACGCCCTGAGAAAAAGACCTACAGCTGTGCAGAGTGTGGGAAAGAGTATGCCAGCCGCAGCGGACTGAAGGTAATAGAATTGGGGTGGGAATGAAGTATTGTAGATTGGTGTGGTCCTCTCTTATGGAATACATGTTCATGGACTACCTGATTGCTACTTTGTAGAGGCTTCTTTATCTACAGATTTGTAAATTAGATTCCAACCAATGAATCAAAATTCAGAATATTTTTTATCACGTTAGAATGTTTTTATGCATGGCATGACATCCTAAAGGGAACCCAGGCAGCTAGGCTTTTCTTGACAATGTGTCCTTATGTCTACTAGTTTCAATGTCATTTTCAACAAATTTACAAGCACATATTTAACATACACCAATGTTTGTAAGTCTATGTTGAGTTAACTATTTGGCTGGTAAGCCTAGCAAAAACCCCTGGTTTAGTAGGAACACTCATATTAAATAGCGTAACTGCCAGAACCAGGGAAAGAGAACCTAGCTAGCTGGACAAACAATTAAATCAAGGTGCATTGTGTTGTTGTGTTGAAGAATGTGCTGAAAAGCACTGAAGTAATTAGATAATCCCCCTCGTCCAAGATGCCTGAAATTATAGAGAAGGCAATCCGATTGTCTATTGTTGATGAGTATAGGTGAAGACATTTTAAGTTTAAGAGGATGCCCGATATGGGTTTGTTGAGGGCACAAAAATCAAATACATTCTGATAATCAAAAGACAAGGGCTCCAGGTGTGTTAAAACAAGTGTAATAAAAAAACAGTTTTGTGGAATATTAACAAGCGAAACATAGCTAGTAGTTGAGCTATGAGTTCTAGAGCTCAGTGAGTTCTGCATATGACATTTACAATAGTGCTTTATAGGTAAAATAAAATAACAATTCCAAACCCCAAAGCAAATACTTTTCTAGATATACGTAAATAGTTCGGGACTAGAACTAAGTCATTAAACATTTGACCATACTGCGTTGGATGAGGCATCATAAACACTGAGGTAAATCAGTCAAGCTAAATGTTTGTGATGTAAATTGTGACTCAGATGTTTGATGGAGTGTCACTTAGGCTATCTGTTATTTTCATGTTCACCCCCAGGGACACATGAAGCATCATGGGGGGGTTGTCAAGACAACACGCCCTTCGGCACGGAGCGGTCGCTCTGCCTCTGAGCGACTTCCTGCTAACACACCTACAACGTCCACCAACCCCCCAGCCACCAGGAGCAACGTGGGCTTCTGGAACCAGTACCAAGCCTTCCTCAACACCAGCAATGACCCGATGGATGATCTGGCACAAGGCCCGGCCACTATAAGCAAAATAGAGGACAGTGAGATGCCCCGATTGGCTGAGTCACCTGTCAGATCCCTACAGTCAAAGGAACCTACAACCGAAAGGGGCTCAGAGGAGTGCTCTGACGAAGGGCCTACTTTAGAGTCAATGTAATTGGCTTGGTGATAGTCTGGTGCTCTCAATGGACATGCACCATACCTTTGGGTCAAACCGTATGGGCTTTTGTATTGTATTGCTTCCAAATTAATTTGAGTAGTCTGTCAGTTTGGTAGTCTGTGAGTAAATTGCTTAGTTTGTGAAAACTGTAAGTTGGCCATCCTGGCCTTTTGTTTTAAAAGAGGAGGAATTTGTAAAAAAAAAAAAAAAAGACATGGCTCCAGAGTATAAAGATATAGGATGCCAGAAGTCTCTGTCAAGATGTTGGGTTCTAGAACAAGAGCTCTGTTGGACAAAGAGCTTGTCTCTATATTTAGGGGTCCATTTCCTGAACAGAGTCTGTTATGATAGATAGAATGTACAGTAAAACGTTCCACACATAAACAATTCCTTCATGCAAACATAAAGGGAAATGTAGGTAAATCAGAATGGGAGGAGTCACAACTTTACTTGTCTAGTAGTTTCAAAACAAGGCTGTCATAGATATGTAGTTTCATCCTCCTTTTGTAAAAAAAAGAATATTTTATGTCATTGTGGTTTATTAGTTTTGAATAACTCTTGATTACTCCATTCTCTTCTTAGTTCCAGCTGATATACAGAGAAGCACAGATAAGAGAAGGTTCCCGGTGGAGAAATTGTTTTTTGTGTGCACCTTTCCTTTGGATGTTGTGAAAGTGCTGGTTGTTCTTTGGTCTCAGTGTGTTCTCTGTAACTCATTGTTTTTGGTTCATGATGTATCTATATAACAAACAAAAAAATAATCAGATGTCCACATCTGATGTTGTTGTGAGTTGTACTTTAAGTGTATGCCCAAAAATTAGAAGGGATACAAAATAACATAAAAAACAGCTGGGAAATAATTTGGTTGTTTTATTGTTGTTCCGGATGATGATTACATTACTTCCTTTCAAAACATGATTGCAGTTAATTTATAGTACAATCCCATTTACAAAAAAGTTGGGACGATGCGTAAAATGTTAGTAAAAATCGAATGCATTGACGTGTAAATCATGCAAAACCTATGATCAATAGAAAATATTATAAAGAAAACATATCAAATGTTAAAACTGAAACATTTTATTGTTTCTTTAAAAATACATGCCCACTTAGAATTTGATGCCAGCAATACATAAAAAAAAGTTTAAATGTGTGGATAGAGGCAACAAAAGGCAAAAGTTGTGTAATGCTAAAAAACTAAACCTTGTGGAATATTAGATGGTCATGATCTTTGGGCCCTGCATTTAAAACAGACATGATACTGTAATGGATATCCCTGCATGGGCTCAGGAACACATCCAAAAACAATTTATTTGAACACAGTATGTCACCGCATCCACAAAAGCAAGTTAAAACACTATCATGCAAAGAAGAAACCGTATACAGCCCCGGAAAAAATAAAGAGACCACTGCACCTTTTCCTTTCCTTTCCCAAAAAGTTGAGAAAGAATGTTTTGAGTGAGGAACAGAAGTTTTCAATTTTTAGTGGTCTCTTAATTTTAACCCTTTTGTTTCAGATTCTTTTTGGGAATCATGGATGCTGCGTCCTCCGGACTAAACAGGAGAGGGACTATCCAGCTTTTCATCAGCACACAGTTCAAAAGCCAGCACAGTAGTGCACACAGCATGGGTGACTTGCACATCTGTGAAGGCACCATTAATGCTGAACAATATGTACAGGTTTTGGAGCCATATATTCTGCAATCCAGAAAACATATTTTTCAGGGAAGGCCTTGCTTATTTCAGCCAGAAAATGCAAAAAACAAATTCTGAACGTATTACAACAGCCTGGCTCCGTAGCAAAATATTCTGGGTGCCAAACTGGCCTGTCTGCAGTTCAGACCTGTCACCAATTGAAAACATTTGGTGCAAATGAAAAAACAAAATACGACAAAGGAGACCCTGAACTGTTGATCAGCTGAAAGCCTATATCAACCAAGAATAGGAATACATTTCACTTTTAAAACTACAGCAGTTGGTCTCCTCAATTCCCAAACACTTACAGAGGATTGTTAGAAGAAGAGGTGATGCAACATAGAGGTAAACATGCCCCTGTCCTAACTTTTTTGAAATGTGTTTCAGGCATCAAAATCTAAATTTCTCAGTTTCAACATTTGATATCTTGTCTTTATACTATTTACAATTAAATATCGGGATATATTATTTGCACATCAGTGCGTTCTATTTTAATTTTAATCAGTGTCCTAACGTTTTTGGAAATGGGGTTGTAGTATAGTAACTCCCATTTGGATCCAAAACAATATTTTACGAACTGTTGTCTTTTTGCAGTATAGCTAGGTTTGTACAATGACTCTTTACAAAATATCAAATTTTACAGCAGTTCCTGCGCTTTCACAATGGGTACAACATCATTCCTGTTCTACGAAGTGCTGTAGAGTTGTGGAATAGTGGGATATTGATTTTTAACATAAATACTGCATGTGTGTCACACACTGCTGTTAATTTCATAAAACAGGCATGCATGTGTGTGACTGTGTTGGCACAGAAGTGTGTAGACACTTGGGGTCCAGCCATCGCTACATGCTTGCTTTTGTACTTGGACACTGTTGACCAGCATTGTATCAGCCTTTAATGTGTTTTGGCTGGTGGCAGCCTTCACTGTGTTTAAGAAACTAGTGATAATTAGTGATGGAGGGATGTAGCGGATACAGTTAACTATCATGAAATTTGTTTGACATTATATATTCTATTATGTTTTTTTAACAATGTAATTTTTGCAGTTACACTTTGTTTTGAGACACCTTTCCCCCTAACCGATGAAACCGTATTTTCTTGCAGCAGATATATGGTGAGAAATGTATGCTTGGAAGGTCATATAATACGAAAATTACATAATTGAATCACAATATATAGAATGGTGGGGATCGTATCAGACCATGACCTTGGGATAACGTTGTACGGTGACCTTCCTGGTGTTTCATATTTTTGATGCCGCCAAATATGTCAAGAACAACCACGATTTGGAAAGGTTAGTATGGACAAGCTTGGTCACCAACACTACCCTTATGAGCTGGTCGCTATCAAAAACACAGCCGAGGCTGGTAACTTACATGACCACCTTGACTAGCTAGTCAGCTAAACCATCCAGCTAGGCCAGCACACACCCAGCACTGACCAGCATTCACCAGATTGCAAAATAAGCCTGTCTATGCTATTTTTTCAGCAAGGACAAGCGTCACTAATCCTTGCACTCTTTCAACACAATTAAACTCCACTGCCATCCACTGTGTCTGTCACATCAACCGAGAGGAAGAGGGGGGAAGAGGCCAGCTGTTCCCACTTCAGCCCCTAATCTCCTCAGTCATGACAACCAAAGCAGCTATGCTGGTCCCTGTGCGTGCGTATGAATGTGTGTGTGTGGGTGTGTGTGCATTGTGTATGAATCCAAATCTCAAGTTTGTGTGAATAGTCAGAAAAGGGCCCTGGTCTCTGGGGTTTGCAAGGGTGTGAGCATCAGTTCAGAATATTCTAGATTGAACACACAGATGCCACAGGTACTAAGGTACTGGATATTAGTGAGTTTGGAATGCATCTAGCTGGTGCCGATTCATCTTATCATATACAAAAGAGCATCAACACTTGGCTCACATCTGATCACCACATGCATGACAAGAATAATAAGAACAAAGGTTTGGAATGTCTGCACAGCAGGGGGCAGTGTGTCATTTGAGGTGCTGTCCAAAAGTCAGATGTACAAGAGTACAAGTGGTGGACCGAATAGCTTTTGAAACAACCCGAATTCTAACTTTCAGTGTATACTTTTTGTCACTTGACTTGGAGGATTTGGGATATGAAAGATTGACTATACAAAAACAAAATATGAAAGAAGAAATACGACTGGTTAAGAAGTGAAATACAAATCCTTAAGTTTTTTTGGTAAATATCCATAAAATTATATATGTTACAGGTTAAGACCACCAGGTGACAGTGTAAGGCCTTCAGTATGAGGACATGTTAAACTGACCAACTGATGCTGAACCAAGTGGGCTGTGGTGACCCCTAAACCCATTTGATGAGCCCTTGTTCATTAACTGATATCACTGAACAACCATTGTGCATACCTGCCTGATAATAACTGTATAATTCAAATAGGTACAGGATATAAAGCTTCTTCTTTTCCCAGACTACTAATGAACATTTCAGATTTTTAAAGATGTACTACATATGCCTATGTGAAAAATACAGTTTAAATAATCAATCATTAATAAACATTTATGTTGTGTGTTTTTTTTAAAAGAACCACATATTGAGAGTTAAAAGTGTTGGGGGGTGAGATGCTTAACATGAAATAGGCCCTTCATTAAATAAGTGCCAGAGGTAGGCAGGCCTACAGAGGCTGACTTGGCACTATGACCCTCAGATGAAGACAGACAAACCTCTCAGGCAAGGTCATCTGCAAAGCCATCCGTACCCCTCCTCGCGAAACCAGAGGGAAGGGCCTGATGAAGGGGGAGGTTTTACTATTTTCCAGCAAAGGCCTACTGGCGAGGGACTATCAAACTACCACGTCTGCAGCTGTGGGAGGAATAAAGAGAAAGGAACCAAAACATCATGATAAAAGGAAAGTTTAGGGAATAATACAAAGATAAAACAGGGAAGACTGCGGTTTAAAAGGAACAAGGTATTTGAGGTGGAACGTTAGACATTAAAACGTCGGTTGCAAAATTATTTATGTAAACTCTCTTTCTTCATTCAAGTTAACTTACGCGGTAGTTTATTTAGGTTGAAAAGTCTGTGTTTTCTTTAAAAGAACGTAAAGGAGATGAGAATTTCCTCATGTAAATGCCGTTAAAACTATAATATAATTACGTTTTTGGAAGCCTTGTACCGCTGTTTTTGTTGTATTTGTGTCGTTGAATTTGAAAAATACATTATATTATGTTTTGACAAATAGATAATAGAAGAAATAGGTCAACTTTATACAGGGGAAAAGTGGGCCTTTTATACGGTTTTTGTACTGCTGCCGTGGTCGAGGAATGTCACTCCGGATAGAGGCGTTTGCCCAACTGCTGTTGCTCGTGTTGGCATGGGAGCTGAGTGTTCAAGGAGCAGCGCCAGAAGAGGTAAAACCAGAGGTGAGTCGAACTCCAGGTAGGCCACTCTTTAGAAACATTGCAAACATGCAGCGATTGGAGGTATGTGCATTGATCAAGGGGGAAATTACAATTATTCGACTCGAGGATTTGATGTAGCAACGTTTAGTTTCAGATCCTAGACTTAACGTGTGACCTAGGCTACCTTATTCATGTGTCATTAATCAACTGAAAATGTAGTGGCAAAATGTAAACATCTATCAAAGAAGCATTGGTATATTCACTTTATGGTAAGCAATATGTGCATAGGGGATCTGATCTCTGCTAAAAGATGCATGGCAACATTTACAAATGCTGAGAGTGGAAAGTTAAGATAATATACGCAAAAGGGGAGAAATACCATGAATATACGCAAAAGGGGAGAAATACCATGGTCTCTGTATTGTGGTCAAATACAGAGACACTTTCTTAAAGGATAGGGGGTTGGGAGATGCGGGTAGGATCCAAGTTCAAAGAGATACATCTATATAAGTGTTGACATCTGTCCTACGTTAATGTTGAACTGGGGGAAGGGAGCTTTACAGAAAGAAGGGCTGCGTTTGAAGTGATGATAGTCTGCAAGTCAGCAGCAACTCACCAGTGGTCAGTATCCCTAGTTGGATTGGAAGTTCCTTGGTTTGGACTACAGGAAATCACCATGATGCAAAATCCCCACATAACCCTTCCTCTACTGACCAACACCTGTCATTTAGGAAAACACTACTGGCTTGATGCTCTGACTTTATCACTGTGGATTACACATTTTATATCTGACTTGCTGGTGCCCGAAATGTAATCAAAGCATACTGCTGTGTTGGTGTAGGTGACCAAAGCGTATTTCCAGCTGTGAAAATGGAAAGACGAATTTTACTGCAATGACCTAGATTAGGCTGTCAATTTTGCAGACAGCAATATAGGTCTCTCAGAGGGAGCCGAGGCACTGATAAAGTCAGCCAATTGCTTTGTCACTTTGCCAGATTGCTTTTCACGGCTTCTCTACAAATCATATATAGGCTAAGAGTAGCTTGAGTCCCTCCAAGTGGTTCTTATGAGGTGTTTGACCATTGTTTTTCATCAAAACATTCACCAGTGTTGAGAGACAATTCATTATGCATTTTTGTAATAATAAAGACTGGGTTTAAATCAGATGCTTAAAGATCATCATGCCAGTCCGAAGACACAGAGAGAGGAAGAATAACAGAAAAAGAGGAAGCAGAATAGGGGGAGGAAGAGACTGTGACAAATGCCTGTGGCCTGACACTGAAAACACACACAGGGATTGACTGGAGTGGGTTGGGGGAGGTCTGGGCCCAACCAAACCGGCACATTGATTTCCTCTGTATTTGTCATTTCCAAAATGTTCTCATCAGGATTCGGACAAATCTCTTTTAGAAAATGTCTCAAACGTTTTAACAAAAGAGCTCAGATGATGTAATACATTTGGTGTCCTTCATCCACTTATGAGTTTGGCCATTCCCTAAGGCAACGCAAACAAGTCTGAAGGAACTGTGGGAGGGTGAAAGATGACACAATGCAGCAGGAAGGAGAGAGGTCATACCCAAAAGAAGGAAGAGAAAAGAAGTCATTGTAATGATGCAATCTGGGAAAAGGAATGGTTTGGCTTCATGAATAGTTAGTCTATATCTAGAAGGACAGGATGTTACTCATAGGTCACATACATAAGTGGGTACAGACCTGGCCACCATTTTTCAACCCAGGAAGCTGATTTGTTACCACCTTATATTAACTTCTTACCCCGGTCACTCACTGATCCAACAATTCTACTGCAGTCGGAGTGCAGGTTGGCAGTAAAGGTCAAGCATGACCTAAATATCTTGCCACTTGACAAGTGTATTTCCCTGTAATATGGCCTGCAGCTACTCACCATCAGTCTCTACTCACTAACAAGAGTCTGTATCAAGCCATCTCCGTATAGTTATTGGTCTCAATATCCTGGATTATCCCTGCATTTAGAGAGATACACCGGAACTGTAAATATGTAACTTTAACTGCATGTATATGATATACTCACTATCCATGTCACTACTATCTTATGCTCATCACCAGTAGTAATTATTTGTCATTCAACTTTGCATACATTTGGTGTATTCTGTATAAAACGCTTTTGAGTAGAACATTCTCTATGATACAGAAAGGCTAATACTTGTGCAATTGTAGCATCGGTGGAATGTTTTCCAATTTGACTTCTATTGCTCAATGTTGTTGATGTTGGCTAGCTGGAGGACAGTCTGCATAGACACCATCTGGTAATCCCATACACACAAAAAGTTAGAGGTCAAGTAGGCTTAACATAACATCCACGTAGAAGATTGATGATGTCATGTCGCAACACCACCCCATAAACATACATTCAGTGATGAATGACACTTATGATGTATGTGTGTTGTTAGCAGTAGACCTGGGGTGAGCAATATCTGGTATGGGCTACATCAGATGGTATGGGCTACATCACTGTTACAACACTGTGTATGTAGCTAGCTCTTCATACTCTGTTGTTGTGTTAGTGTGTAGTCAGTGGGGCATTTCAAGTGGATTAGGAATCTGGAGATCTGAGACATTCTCTGTACGGCTTTGCTGGACTGATTCTCTGTTGATCAGCATTTCATTTCCATTGGCCCAGAGCAAATGGAACAACTGACTCTGTTTTTATTCTTCTATGAAATGTAATAGAATCATATTTCTCTCATCTATGTAAGGGCGCCAGTGTGTGCGCGCACGCACGCACAAACACACACACACACACACACACTTGCATGCTTTTACTGTTTTTTAAGGCATTGGAAGTCCTTTCCTCCTTACCTCTGCGTGTCATGGCTTATTATCTTATTAATCAGTATTATATGTACAATAGGTCCATCTTACTCAACTAAAATGTATTTATCCTGGGTTTGACTTAATCAATGAAAGTGTTTTCTAGGTCTGGTTTACTCAACAAAAATATATTTACTAGTTCTAATTTAACTCAAATAAATCAAGTAAAGAGACTAGGTATACTCATAGTCTATAATGTGTTTGTAGATGAACATTTTCTACATTGGACCGTTGGGTTTCCTACTTTTTCAAACTGTTAGCACAGCTCTAAACCTCAACAAATTCAAATGAGTAGAGGATGCTTATGTGGTCATTCTATATTCCGAATTTTGGGCTGGTGAGAGTTTCCTTATTCCCGCCAATGGTGGGGTTGGAGCAGTCAGATCTGCACCTATGGACTCTGAATAAAGCTTCACTGTAAATGACCAATAACTCCCAAGGCTTCAGTGATCCGAACTGCTACAATTTGAGGTAGCGTACCCGTGTGATAAATTGTTCCAACACTTTAAGATGGTTCGTGTTTGTGTTCCTACATGTACTAATGGAACCATGTGTGGGATAAGTAGGACTCACTGGGCTTATGGTTGAAAAACATTTTCAGTGTTACCGAATGACTATTTCACAGTAAATAACAACTTCCACTATGAGAAACTGTGGTGGACGACTAGAATGATACTAAAACGTTCTTGAGTAACTTTATACCGAACAGAGAACTGAAACGTTTTATACATCTAAACTTCCTCCCTCGCCTATTATGTTTCTGTCATCACAGTCCATTAATTACAGGCTCCATCATCCCTCTGTCTCTTTCCTTCTCGGTCACTCCCTCCTATGGAGGTAGAGCACTGTAATAGAGAGAGTCTTTTATACAGTATCTGCCCTAAAACTATGGGTGTCAGTAATACCTATTTGACAGATGAAGTCTAAACTACAGAGAGCAGGGTGTACACATACACACACACTCAGAATAATGAAACTGCCGCAGTATCACTGTAGCACAGTCTGATACAAAGACAGTGTTGAATAAAATGTTGTTTTCCTTTCATTTAATTAATTATTCACCTGGAATATGTTCTGGAATACGTAGTACATTAAATGTGAATTAACAATGTACCAACTTTCAACTGGGTGTGGCTTTCCAAATTATTTGGCCTCTGGGTTTTCCAGCAGAGAAAACAGAGGGGGAGGAGGGTGGGTGGTTGATTATGAGGTTTGGATGGGATCAAATCCCTATTAAAATGACTGACTGTGCTGTTTCAACAGAGGTTGACATTGCTTATGCAACAAAAGAGGTTAACCTAATTTGAAGAAGAACAGAATAGCTGAAGGTCAAACACAAAGCCAAACAAAACATCAAGTAATGAAAAACACCGTGGTGTACTATTGACAACAGGGCGTGTTCATAGAGAATTGGAGAGGGGTATCAGCTCTCACTAATTCACAACAGCCAGTGTTGTTTCAAACTTCTCATGAAGTGTTTTGGAGATGATGGGAACATGTCTCTACTTCTGATCCAGACATAGAGTGTTTGAAGTGCCTCCAATGACAAACTGTCCTGCTGTAGTAGAATAGTTGGAGATCATGTGGGCCATACATCTACACAGAAACACAATGAAGTATGTAACCACCGTGACGTGGACACACTATTATGTTTTGTCTGCTTGGGCTTCAGTGAAATCTGAGCTTTCTTTGTATGAAACCATTTTGTCCTGGTTTGGATTCAGCCCGACAACTATGTATAAATTGACCTGAGCTGGAAAAAGTCACTGAAGATTGGTGTTTATGTTTAAATATTTGATGTTTACACATTAGAAAGACCAATGCCAGTTGGTGAACATTGTGCTTCTCATCTCAGTTCAGCAAAAACATATGAAAACAGAAACTAATTGGAGCTTATTGGAGCCACTTTGCCTTATTCTTTCAACGTATGTGAAGTAGATGTTGGCACAGCACAGCACAGCACAGCCACTATCCTGACTGGTTCATAGTATCATTTGTCTACTATTTGATACATGTTGTAACTGTAAAACTGCTATTGGTCCATAATCCAGGTGTGGCTGCAGCAGTATGGCTACCTGCCCCCAGGTGACCTGCGGACACACGCTGCCCGCTCCCCCCACTCCATCACCACGGCAATAGCAGCCATGCAGAGGTTCTATGGCCTGACCATCACTGGCTCTATCGACGACAACACTATAAAGTAAGTACTTCTCAAACTCAACTGCGGTTGCCAGTTTTGGACTATAGCACCATGTTTGCAGGATCTGGAGGCGCCACCTTGGGACCTGTAGTTTTTCCTGGTCAAGTCAGGTCATGTGATTAGGACAACAAATTGCTTTAAATGTCTAAAATCATTGATTGAAAGTGAAACAATAAAAAAAAATCTTTGCAGAGTAGGAATAGTGTCTCCTCTGCTCTGTGTGACCAGTACCTGCATTATGCTTGCCAGGGCAATGAAGAGGCCACGCTGTGGAGTTCCAGACAAGTTTGGCACCGAGCTTAAGAGTAACCTGAGAAAGAAGCGCTACGCTATCCAGGGCCTGAAATGGGACAAGACCGATCTCACCTTCTGGTAAATTAGTACTCCTAGTGTCCCCCAACCCATATGATGCAGTCATGTAAAGTCCAAATGTTTCCTGCTTTAGTCCACCTCTGCCTCCTCCTTCTCCGACATACAAACTACTGTTGTCTTTCTAATGGTGGACTCTGTCTTTCTCCCTCAGCATACAGAACTATACACCCAAAGTGGGGGAATATGAGACCCATGAGGCTATTAGAAAAGCGTTCAAAGTGTGGGAGAGTGTGAGCCCTCTGCGTTTCCGCGAGATCCCCTACAGCCACATACGGGACAAGGTGGAGGACTATGCCGACATCATGCTCTTCTTTGCTGAAGGTTTCCATGGCGACGCCAGTCCGTTCGACGGCGAGGGGGGTTTCTTGGCCCACGCCTACTTCCCCGGTAACGGGATCGGAGGAGACACACACTTTGACTCTGCGGAACCGTGGACTGTCGGCAACACTGACCTGTCAGGTGAATGCCCTGTGACAGCAGTTCCCTAGCACGTATTGGCAGTGTCAGGAGAAAAAGGTTTCATCTGTTAGGAGTTACCGGGCCCCTCGGGCAGTTGGGAGCAGCAGGCCAGAATAACACATCCACAGGCCCCAACATGACTGGTTTTGGGGCGGGGAAATGCTGCACACTCTGCCAGTGTTTTTTTTAAACAATTTTCTTTATGATGCGATTGAGGCCTGCTGCTGAAAATCTTTCCAGACTGTTTCATTTGAATAGTTATTTTGCTGTATACGATCAATCATACCACAGTTTGAATGTCGTCTGACAGTTTAATGCAATGGTGACGACGTGGCGCCTTTTTCTCAGATGCTGACGTGGTAATATTGGTGTTGACATGTCTGTATCGGTGTTAGGTAACGATGTGTTCTTGGTGTCCGTCCATGAGCTGGGACACGCCCTGGGTCTGGAGCACTCCAACGACCCCTCGGCCATCATGGCTCCATTCTACCAGTGGATGGACACCGAGAACTTCCAGCTGCCTGAAGATGACCTCAGGGGAATACAGAAAATCTATGGTGAGCACAGGCAAAGTGAAAATGTTAGAAATGTTTATCATTACTGTTAGTCTTTATACTGTATGTAGGCTTTAACTATTTGATCACAAACAATGAGGGCCTAAGCAAAGGTATGGGATAACATAGTAAATTCTGAATGTTTCTCTCCCCCTATCCTGCAGGGGGTAGATCAGGGGGTGGTCCCCGCCCTCCTCCACCCACCCCACGTTCCCCTCACCCCCCACCCAAACCTACTCACAACCCTTACAACCCTCACTTTGGCCCTGACATCTGTGAGGGACACTTTGACACCATTGCCTATCTCAGAGGAGAAATGTTTGTCTTCAAGGTATTTGACAGGATTACTTAATGTGTGGCTGAAATTAGCAGATGAGATGTGTAAATCTATGTATCTAGATTTCTTTTCTACGGATATTCACCACATTTCACTCTTTCCATTAGGATAAGTGGTTCTGGAGAGTCCGTAACAATGCGGTTCTGGACGGATATCCAATGCCAATAGGACATTTTTGGCGGGGTCTGCCATCAAACATCAATGCTGCTTATGAAAGGGATGATGGCAACTTTGTATTTTTCAAGGGTAAATCTGTCTTTCCTGCTCGTCATGACGACGCTCACTAGGTTATTCTGTGACATTTATGTCTTTAAAATTATTTCAAAGGAAAACACGCGTTCCCTCTATCTTTTCTCTGAGTAGGAGACAGGTACTGGGTTTTTAAGGAGTCCATCCTAGAGGATGGCTACCCCAAGCCTCTGAAGGAGATGGGCAGTGGTCTACCCAGAGACAGAATAGATGCTGCACTCTTCTTTACCCCCACTGGCCAGACATACTTCTTCAGAGGAAACAAGTTAGTAATTTCCATCTGACTTTTCTGTGTCTGTTTACATCAACATGACATGACTGAATAGAATGGAAATGTATACACCAAACAAAATCCTATTTCTTTGTCATGAATTGATATTTGGCCAAAATATGTGACTGCATGTCTGGGATAGTGTATGTACTGCTACTCGTAAAAGGGATGGATGATTCCTTCTGCTCCTTATATCATAACAGATGACAACAGTTGAGTAAGCACATCTTTAGAAGCCTAATAGACCTGTAGGTGTGGTAAGCACAGACCAGGGTTTGGAGAACTGAAACATACCGTCTCTATCAATGTTAGGTACTATCGTTACAACGAGGACTCACGCTCTGTGGACCCTGAGTACCCCAAACCTATCAGTGTGTGGCATGGTGTCCCAGACAATATTAAAGCTGGCATCATGAGCAGAGACCAAGGTAACTGTTGGTGTGTTGGTGTGAGTTGTGTGCGTGCATGTGTGTGGTCATTCCTGGACAGATTCTGCATGTAAATGGCAACAGTCTGTCAAGGTTAATTTTAGAAAATATTTTAATGGAGAGCAGTAGTTCTTGGTTTTTGGAGTTTATTGACTATTTGGATTGATCTGGATTAGGTGAAAGAGGTGTGCAGAGGATTAACACAGGAGTTTGGCCTTTTTAGTAAATGAGATGTCATTAATATCAGAATTCACTGTAACAGTTTGGGAATAAAATAGTTCACTATGTCAGATAAGACACTCAGAACCCTTATTTGGCCCTTTGAAATTCTCTATAGTTTGTTTGGAAAGTTATATTTGTTGAAAAAAAAACATACATATATAGGTTATATGCATACATACACAGATATATGAATGTCTTTATATAGCCAGTATGTATGGTAAGCAGGAAATAACAATTGTTAACAACATTGCCCATGGAAGTAAAATAATATGTCTTGTCTTGATCTTCACGCTGTATTTGACTTGTAGGACACACTTACTTCTACAAAGCCAATAAATACTGGAAGTTCAACAACCAGAAGCTACGTGTTGAACCTGGCTACCCCAAGTCTGCTCTTAAAGACTGGATGGGCTGTTCAGAGGAGGACCCCAAGACCGACGGAGGAAGAGGGGGTGGAGGACACGACCGGGAAGACAAGGAAGATAGAAAGGAGGACCGAGATGAGACGGAGGTAATCATCATCAAGGTGGAGGAGGAGGGGTCTAGCGGAGGGGTGGGGGTGGCGGCCGTGGTGGTGCCACTCATCCTGCTGGTGTGTGTGATCCTGGCTCTGGGGGCACTGCTGTTCTTCCGCAGGTACGGCACCCCACGCCGTCTGCTGTACTGCCAACGCTCCCTACTGGATAAGGTGTAGAGGGATGGGAGACAAAGGGAGGACAGGGAGGAGGTGGAGGAGTAGACAGGGGCAGTTAGGGCGAAAATAGTGTATAAGGAGAGTACTGATAGGTGAGTGGGATAAGAGGAGCTACAGGTGAAGGGATCAGTGGACTGTGAACGGGTGTTTGGACAGAGAATGATACGGATGTTAGAAATAGCTAAGATTTTCCCATCACTGCCAGTTTAAACATACACTATTTCCACTCGTACTCTAGTTGTCTATTTCTGTCCCCTCTTCTTTCCTTTCTCTCTTTCTCTCTTTTTGTTTGTTGACGCCAGCTCATCGCTGTTTGTGTAGCCTTTTTAAATGTCCTTTTTAAAGTTTATGTTGTCATTGTTTGTCTCCTCGTGAATTTCAGTTTGGAGCTTATTTCAGACCCAGGCTGGCACACTTCTTTTCTGTTAAAGAATCCAATTAGTTTCAGGTCTTGTCAGGTTCTCCTCCATGGTAGTAGATGATTTTACATTTTGGCCAACAACTTTTACCTGTTCAGTGTTTCCTACATATCAGTGTGTCAGTTCAGCTGAAACCATTTGCAGTGGTTACTGTACTGCAGTAACTGTCTAACAACCTGATATCTCAACATGAACAAAAAAGGAAATTGTACAGCCAGTATTGAAAATAGAAGGGAAATTATACACTGTGTCCCTCTGAAGCATGTATAACACAACTTTGAATACTGAGCAATTTGTCTTTGTCCTTAATATTCCTTATTGTCATGCAATGTTTTAATGAATGTTCATACTATGAGTATTGCTACCAACGATTGTTGTCATTATTATTATGTTTATCACTATTGTTATTGTTGTTCTCCGTGTATAGTGTGTTTGTGTACATTGTCATTAAATGTCCTGCTGGACAGGGAACTACATTTTGAAAGTGGCCTTAATTTTATATTTCATTTTGGGGAAAGTGAATGGGATGGGGATATTATTTTTGGAATTTGATTGTTTTCCATCTCAATGCAATAAATTGAAGATATGAAAATGGCTCACTTTTGTTATTGCACTTGTTTACAGTTCTCAAATCACGGTGCTATTTCTGTTCAGGGATGAGAGGATTTACTGGTAGCAAAAACAATAATAATGATATTAATTTTTATGATAATAATGATAACTATCTAACCTATTGGAATAAGATGTTGCCTGTTTTTTTATAATTTTCATACATTCTTAAAAATAAAATATTTTCAAAAGGTCGATCTATATCTGCTCTTTATTTTTCTATTCAGCACAAAGTGGGCAAGGACAGTCACACACATGCACTTTAGCCTATATTCCACTTAGCTCTTCCTTATCCACTTTACTACTATATAACAACAGGTCCCTTCTCGCTCTTTACCTCTAGGATTCTGCACAAATACTCAACTCTCTTTCTGGGGCTTGGAAACTGGAGTTAAAGTTAAAACTGGGTTGGAAAATAACAGCAGAGTCCAGGGATAAAGTGAAACCAGGAATGAAGAGGGTTGTGTAAATCCTTTGGCGTTCGCAGCAGGAAAACATTTCTAAGCTATTGTGTGTGTACACGTTAGGACCTGAAAAATAGGTCCCCACAAGTTTCTTTGGCAGGAGCCCACTATGGAAAATATCTTTTGGGGCTGAGGCTTAAGGGGAGAATGTATAATTGGTTGTGGTGTTAGAATGAGGGTTAATGAGGTTAAGGTTAGGCTAAGGTTAAGTTAAGGTTTAGGGCTCAGGGTAGGGAAGATAGATTTCTGTGTCAAGGTTAGGACTCAAGTTCCTAGAATGACAGAAAAACCAGCACGTGATTGTGTGTATGTTATGTGAGCCAATAAAGCCATCAATCAAATCTTAAAGCTAAGACGTCTCCTCTCAGCTAACAAGCCTTTCATTAAGAGTCCATTTTGACGGCAGAAAGAGGAAATTACTTCAGTTAACATATGATATGTTATGATTAAAGCATGGTGTTCATGCAACTACTCTGATGAGGTAGTGTGTTTTCCTATTGTGTTATAATGATTTAGGGCGCCCAGCCTTTCCATCTGTTACACTGTGTTGTGGAGAGCTGGACTGGGTAGAGAGTCACGAGTCTCTGATTCGGGAGGGGGAGGAAGGGTTAAGTCAAATTTGGAAGCCAAGAGATGGAGCAGAATTCCATGAACAACATCTGGAATTCTGACTGTATCTTCACTGCCAAACACTCAGCAGGGTGGAAGTAGAAGAAGTCTTTCCATTGTGTTTCTATCCATGTGAGTATCTGACTGAATCTTGGTACTCTATCTGTAAAGGCACTGTAAGTGTTTTATAAATGCTTTTAATGTGCTAAAGTTGACCTCATATCGTGTGTAAGAGAGTGTTTATATACAGTGTAGGACTTTCCTAGCTGATTCTGCAGTATGGAAAACAACCTCAGCATATTCCTCCCACTCTCTATCTCTCCCTCCCCCTCCATCCTTCTCTATCTCTCTCCCTTCCCCCTTCTTCCTCTCTTTCTTTTCTTGATGTAACTGGAAACGGTTTCTTCCATTTCTGCTAAATGCCTTCCCTTTTCACATGCCTTAACAAAGATAATTCTGCGCAATACCTTGTCTTCTCCAAGCCCATTTCATCATTCATCTCTCATCTCTATCTTCACCTCTTTCAAATGGGTTATGAACAGATGAAAACACACTTCTTAGTCCCACTCTTATCTGTCGGTCTCTCTTCCTCTCTATGGGGGCAACATTTTCTTTGCAGTCCAACACAAACCCACATCATACGGACACTTCCTGTGGCTGTTTAAGTTGCGGTGCAACAGTTCTAATGAATGGTCCTGAAGGCGTCCTGATGAAAAACTCCCTCTGTCTGCCAACACTGTGACGTCACGGTCTGGCCAGACAGCTCCTGAATAGGATGTTAGGATGTTTTTGCTGACTACAGGAAAACACAGGCCCTATTTGTAGGTTAAAGAAGATGTAAGTCATAACAGAAGTAACGTTTTGTTCTAAGGAACTGATAGTCAGACTGATGTGAATATACCAGAACACATTGAAAATAGCAGGAAATTTGGTTAGAAATGGCAACAGTTTCTCTACACCTGTAGGAACATTTGCAGAATTACAGGAATTTAATTGTGAAACTGCAAATGTTTACTGTGTTCACACAGTCAAAAGCAAGATAAACAGATTGGGACGTTTGCCTTAAAATTTGCGAGAAGATCTTTTCAAATACATGAGTACCCTTGCATTAGTGTATACTATTCTGATATATAAACTGTACTGTTGTTTTTCTCAACCCTCTCCTGCCCAACCATTCAACGTATTAAACGTTTTCCAGGACCTAGAACAGATGCCCTCCTGTAATGAGTATGTATGTAGGGTACACATGGCTTCAATTTCAAACAGACAAGCCACATCCAGCACACGCTCTGATACACCAAAACCCCTGTCATTATCTATACTCAGCATTCATTCATTCACCCTCCCTGACTTACTACACACAGAAAAGCCACCTACAGTTGTTTGTATAGAATTTACCCCCATTTCCTTTTTTTGTGGGTAGCCGGAAATGAGAAAGGGCATAAAGATGCTATGTTTAATTTCCAATCTTTTTGTCTCGCTTAATATGTCTCGCAAGCCGTCACACGAGGAACCCCCTTGCCTTGTGTATCGTCCTATCGTGTGTTAGTGTGTGTACGCCTGCATGCATGTCCTCTTGCTTTTTTCCTTCATGTCTCAAATGATTCAATTTTTTGTATAATTTACATCTATTTCTTGTTTCCGGCACTGCTAAATCTGCATGCACCAGAGAAAGAAACTGCTATGCATGTGTCTGTCTGCAATCTGACCAGGATTTGGTTGGAGTTCACTTAGCCAAACAAGGTACTGTGTGAAAATACAGGTGGTAGGAAGCTGAACCCTCAACATTTCTAACCCCATTGTGCTTTTTTCTTTTCATGTAACACAGTTTCCCAAACTTAGCAGGAAGAGACTCACCCAGCAGGAGCTGCTGAATCAGTCTCTCCCTCCTTCCCTCCTCCCAAAACCCCAGCCACCCTCACGCTGACCCAGGCACATCCGTTAGGAAACCCCCGGCTACAACATGGGCCTGATCCGGACAACTGGCACTTTAACATGGCCGCTAAATATACACACATTGTTATTCTAGACCACATGAGGGGGCAGAGACACCCATTGAGCTCATGCCATTTCTACCACCTTCCACCCACCCCCCCATCTTAATTGACTACTTTATAACCTTGTGCACAGTCAGCGTTTCTGTCTCGTTCACCTCCATTTTAATGCAAGAGGCCACATCTGGTTCCCATAACCACATGTCATCAGTACATTGACGGCGAGAGGCCGAGGACAGGAGGCAGAGAGCGCAATGGGAACACAGGGAGTCCATACCCAGTGAAGCTATAGTTTTCAGTGTATAAGACCTCTTGTGTATGTCCATCAAAGACAAATGATGAATGATTCATCACAGTGAAGTGGTCTGTTACTATCTCCGCGATTTCTTACAGGTCCATCTCTTATCAATAAATTGGCAAGAAGGTGAAAAAGATATCTGAGCAGCCACTTTAGAGGTAGTTTTTGAACATGGAGCCAGAGGCCCTGTCAGTGCCATGTTCCTGTGAGAGCTGGTCTGGAGACAAAGGGCCATGTGGTTTTATTGAGCTGGGGAAGCTGCTTACAGGGCTTAAACAGTTTTTACTTCTCAGTCATCAACATGGACTGAACTGGCTTAGCGCTGTCTCTGGTACAAGGGTTTGTATTGACCAGACAATGCTCCAGACAGAGGGGGGCAAACATTCTGCTATACCAAATTAAGACCAGAGACAAAGTTCTGCTCTACCTGTCTATAACCAGATACATGCGCTCGAGCTTCATGTTCCAACACCAAATAGTTGCTGTGTTCAGGAAACTACAGTAGTAAGTCAGCCTTCTGGCAAACCACAATACAAAAGTAGTCAAGTATCCTCATCTTCCTTGGGGCTGGACAGCCCTTTATTCTGTGGCACTTAGCACACTCGGCCAATGGGCCCGGTACTTCTACTCTGAAATATCTCTCTACAGAGGTTTAGTATGCCAAACTATCCTGGGCTCACGGTTACTCTTCTCTCATATACAACTGCAAACAGCAAAAAGAACCCAGAACTAAACACATCCATGAAATATTCACCCTGTCAACCACATCCCCTCTACTGCTACACCCAAACAACTAATCTGATAGGTGGGAACTAGTTATCGTTCAGTGTTTTTCCCATAACCTGCATGTGGCTAATCAAATTTAAGACCCTGTTAGAGATATATCTAATCAAATCTGTAATTTCAGAAGTGGGTTTCTCCATGCAGCTCAGGTACTGGAATGAGTGTTCTGGCTGGGCTAGGGAGTGAGGAAGGTCGACCCAGTTCAGATGAGCCGCCTTGCACACAGTTGCATCAGGGCAAAAAAATGTTCAGCTCAGCGACCAGAGAGCTGTAATTATAGAGGAGCAATGCTGAGCTTGGCAGGAAGAATGTCAAAGCCTGAGAGGAGCAAGCGATGGGCCTGAGGAGTGCACTTCATTTACCACAGTGGACTAATGAGAAATACAAAGGGGAAGAAAAAGGGGGTTAAGAACAGGAATATGGCAAGAGGTGGAGTTTTTCTGACATTCACTGAGATTGGTGTTGTCTTAGTAGACATTGCAAAACCGTGATTTGATATCATATGCCAAGTTCAAACACTCTTTAATAACTCATCCCAAAAGCATACGGCAGGATGCTTTTCCATTACGGACGCTCATCTGGTCTTTATCTACTTCCTTTCAGAATCCCAAGCCCTTCCTTGAAATGTGCACATCTGCAGAGCTCGGTTGTGCATCACTGACACCTGGTGGATCAACAATATGTTGGCTTTTTTGTTAAGCCTGATCTAGAAGCCCCATATAGAAGTGAGGGATTATACATTTAGTTAGTGATTTAATAAGTAATTGTTACTACAGAGCAGATTAAGAAACAGGGTTGTTACCTGCTCACATGTGCCAGTTAAAAAAACAGATATCTTCTAGTTGTATTTGCAATAAGTAGCTGGGGTCTTGCAATAAACAGGCACAACAGCTTTTTCAAACGTATTTATTTGTACATTCAACACTTACAGGAGTAAACAAAAATAATGAAAATGAAACCAATAAACTAAGCTTTAATAATGATTAAAAACAATATTAAAACCATGTGTGGTGTTTGAATATGCACTCCTTTTCCAACCTGAGTTCACTGTATAGAGAGAACTGTTCTAGAGGATTTAGGAGGGAAAGCAAGCTTCTAGAAGATGGAAAGACAGATCAGTGGAACTGGTGCCATTTCATACATCTTGCACAGAATATAGTCACTCATCCCTCAAACAAAAAGACTGGGAAGGACAGAACTCAGTGCAACACCGCCAGTCCTCCCCAGAGACAAGGCTGAGGGCGGCAGACTGGAACAGCATGCAGCCATGATACCCAATGAAACCAGTTGCTGAACAACACCAGAGAAGGCCAAAAACCAATGTGTGTATGCAAGGAACTCAATATACAGCACTTATACTTCAGAGAAGGACAAAAATGGGGGAAACCTTACTGCCAATCTACCATGAATGAAGAAAAAAAAAAAAAGATTTTGGCAAAATAAACTAAATACAATCTCACCATTCGAAGTGTAGCAACAGATGGCAGTCTGGGGGGGAAACACTGTTCAAACCATGGTCCCTATGTCTGCATGGGTTTCGGCATGTGTGGGCGTGTATATTTGTTTAAAAAAAAGTGACTGTTTGAGTGATAGTAACTACATCAGTTGGTCCTCAGCAGGGTCTTAGTTCTCCCTCTACCGCCGTCTGTCTCGAGCCGGGGGGTCACTGCGGCTGCGGGAGCGTCTCCCTCCCCCCACACTGCTGCCCCCTGGTCTGCGGTAGCCACCCTCTCTGCGTCGGTCTCCCTCCCTCTCCCGGTCTCTGCCCCGGTCTCTCTCTCGGTCCCCGTCGCCTCTTTCACCAGTTGCCCCGCTACTGGCTTTCATTCGCTCTTTGCGCTCTTCTTCCTTTTTCTTGTCCTCCTCATCTTGCAGCTCCTTCCTCCTCTTCTCCCGCTCCTTCATCCTTTCTTGTCGAGCTGCCTCCCTCTGTGCAAACTGGGCAGACAATGTGGTTGGACGTGTGGTCGTGGTTAATTTAAGAACATACTTTCCACTAACCTTAGGATGGATGTGTGGACCATACACTACCGGTCAAAAGTTTTAGAACACCTTAATTTAGCTTGTTTTCGAAATTCAGAGTTAATGTACTCTGATATTAAAGTGTAGAGCAACTAACATTTTTTACTCAAAGTAGCCACCCTTTGCAGACACAACAGCCAAACACCCTCAAGGCAATCTGTGCACAACTGAAAACAAAATTGAGAAAGTCCTTCCTACCGCTGTTGCAAACATTCTCATAAATGTTTTGCTAAATGTGCTAGCCATTACATGATTTAAAGCCAACCATCTTGTTATTTTCTTCTAAGGTAGTTCTGACAGCCTGGAGGTATGTTTTGGGTCATTATCTAGCTGTAGCATCAACCCCTAAGCAACTAGGTGTACACCAGAGGGGTTTGCATGGTGCTGTAAAACACACTGAGTAGTTTTGGTTCATGGTGCCACACTGTACAGGTCGCCGTATGGATCTAGCTCTGGACAATCATGCTTCCTCCATTTTGAACAGTTGATGTTAAACACCAAGGAACCAACCTTTTGTCTACAACAGCGTACAAAAACCCTGCGTGATGAACTGATGCTTTCACATTTTGAAATCTTCCAGTCATCAGTAGTCCACATGCCGTGCTTTGTGGCCCAGGTAAGCCTCTTTCTTTGCCATGTTGACAATGGTTTTCTTACTGCCACTTGGCCTTTCAAACCTGAAGCTCAAAGCCTTCTGTTCACAATTGAAACAGTGATTTGCTTACTGTGTCCAGTGTTAAGCTGTTGTCCTGTGAGCTGCCTATCATGCAAGCTGTTGACTCTCCTCAAACTATTGTGGCTTTGGGTCTGCCAGGCCTCTTCCTGTCAGTTTCCAAGTGCCTTTCGAAGGTACAGGAAAGCCACCCTGGCTTTCTTTGCAATTTTGCTAAAGGAAATACCTACACTTTTAAGGGTTATAATTGTCTGTCTGTATTCCTTAGTAAATCACCTTTTTCTCGCCATTATGATAACATACTCCGTCCAGCAGAACATTACAGTCCAAATAGTGCTTAAGAGGGTGTAGTAACTCTGTTCTAGGCAATCAAGAACAGTTGGGACTACTGAAGGAACTGCTAGCATCAGCCTTCAAGGCTTCATTTACTTCCAATGCTTCAAAATGGCTGGAAGATGTTAACCCACTACTTGTTGTCTGAAAAACAATTTATTGAACCCTGAAAATTTAAATGTTTTGTTTTTGGTAATCTACACTTCATTAACCTCTGGCAGTTTAACACTTTTTTTTTAACCATTTCAGATTATTCACTGAATTGCTTACATTTCAATAAAAAATAAAAATAAAACGGGGGTGTTCTTTTTGACCAGTAATGTATGTAATAGTGGAGCTGTGTTTGTACAACTAACCTGCTCTTCAGTGAGAGGAAGCCAGTAAATACAAGGAGCTGCTTTAGTTTTATTGAACAGATCGTCCAACAGTTTGGCTGGGGGTTCCTCTAAAGCTTTCTCTGAAGAAAGAACAACAACAGAGTAAACACTTAATTTCATTTGACCCAACAGACCTAAAGCCCATATCTATCAGCCCATTTCCTCACCCTTCTTGTCAGCCTTCCGCTCCTTGCTTTTGCCCCTCTCTTTGCGCTTCCTCTCTCTGGAACGGGATCGTCTTGGGCCCACCTCTTCTCCAGGCTTTCCTGGACCGAAGTCCCGTACCTTGTCTCTGTCCCACTCCCTCTCCGCCCGGGTCCTCTCTCGGCGCTCCATCTCACGCTCTCGCTCCGCCCACTGGTCCCGATCAGGCAGGAGAGGAGGCGGAGCTGTCCCACGACCTCGTCCAGGAGCCCCCGCAGCCCCCCGCTCCTCCTCCCCAGACCTCTCTGGGCCAAGCAGACCTCGTTGGAAGTCCAGCTACACACACGCAGGACAGGATGAGGTCATGAAATGCACACAAGGCCAATGCAGACCCTTTTGAATGACCTCTCGGGTGGGAGGGGTCTAGAAATACCATGGGTCTCACCTCCTCCTGCTGACTGAAGTCCACACAGAGGAACTTGGGGTTGCTCTGAGGCCACTTGACCCCATGCAGAGCATCCCGGGTGGCCACCGCCTCCTCTGTACAGCCGTACTGAAATTAAAGCAAGACAGGAGAGCCATGATACAACGAAGCTTACCTCAGATAAAGACAGATGATATAGGACTCAAGACATTTTGGGCCCATGTCCACAAGGCATTTCCAAAAAGCAGGGGAGCTGATTTGAAATCAGTTTTGGCTTGAAGAGCGTAAAGTGCAATATATAGATCAACTGTAGCCAGCCCATCAGAAGCAGTCCACCATACAGGAAGGAGGGCCAGCGGAGACGTACTGTGACATAGCAGTGAGATTTGATCTTGTCGATCCAAAAGCCTTCCTCCAGCACGGTGCCGGTCCGGTTCAGCAGCTCCTTCAGCTGGCCCAGGGTGAACGGCCGAACCAGGTTGGAAACATGGACGATGCTGGACACTTTGCCTCGTGGAGGCGAGGGCTGCTTTGCTGTGCGGACAGGGTCGTCGATGGCGACGCACACCCCAGTCTTCTGCTGACTGATGGAGCGACGAATAAGGGTGTCACTCGGGGTCACTGAGGAGAGCAGACGGGAGAACTGATAACTCAGTCAATATATTAAAATATTAAATGGGAGGTCCAGAGTTTCAGAAGGGGATCTGTGATCTTAGATCTTTCATCACCTGTGCTCCTGTCAGTGTCGTAACTGGGTGTTTGTGTCTCCATTTCATCTTTCTGGAAGGACACATCCAGCGTCTCCTCTCTGTCAACTTTAGCCTTCCCTCCGTCCTCTCGGTCCTCCTCGTGTTCACTCCTCTGTGACTCCTGTCCATTCTCCAGGGTGTCTGACAGGACCACCTACAAGACATTGGAAAAACCAGTGGCAACAACAACATTCCAATAAGACATTCAGAATGGAATATATGTGGGTCGATTGCAACGGTTGGCCATAACATGAAAGCACATTTTCGGGTATATTCTATTTTACCTCAGAACAGGGAAAGTCAAACTCGAATTCTGACCTGTGTGACTGTGCGTCTTATTTGGAGGTCCTGCTCGCCCTGCTCTCTGTCATCCTCCTCCCCATCCTCCTCCTCCTCCTCCTCTCCCCCAGAAAGGTGAACCTCCTCCGGGTGCAGGTCTACCACCGCCTCCTGTCCAGGACATGGCCTGGGGATCAGAGACTGCGGAAGACAAACAAATGACGACGAATAGGAGGAAAGCAGATCCACTGAGTGGGTCGTGATCATTGTAACGCTGGGTTCAATGCTGCCTTATGCGAACAGTTCAACAAAGGCAGTTCAACAAAGACACGGCAGACACCTTCAGGGAGTCCGTGGTGATGCTGATGGATGGTTTCTTGGTTGTGACGGCACTGCTGGACCCCCACCTCCTCTTCCTCCCGGAGCCGGACTCTGCATCACCCTCAGCACTGACCATACCTGGAGAGGCCTTGCTGCCTGGAGAATAGTGGAGGATTAAATCGTTGCCAAACACATCGCCTCATCAAAAGCCATAGTTTATTAACCCCCCCACACCCCCAACCACACACACACACAAAACCAGTGATAAAAGAACGCAGACAGGCCTTAGGAAAGCAGTGACCACAGCAGGTATGGGCCAGTACAGGGAGGTATACTCACTGCTAAGAGAGATCCTACGGGCCGTGAATCCCTTTGGTGTCAGACCCTGCAATAAAAACAACCCAAAGCACAGGGGGGAGGTGAGAGGCAGAGGAAGTGCATGGAAAGACTAAAGAGGAGACAACAAGTGAGAAAACAACAGAAGAAAAGCTAGGTGAGAGAAACTGCTACTCCACTCTAGGACACTTTCCATCACAACATTCAAATCAATAGCCCCCATATTTGGGTTAAGAAAGGAGTTAAGAATGGAGCCACAGTTTCTATCACACACAGAAATACAGCAGCCTGATGGGAATACTGCAGTTTAATTCCTTGAAATTAAATGGCTCACATTTTATTGAAGTTTTAACAGCATCATATCAGGATTAGTGGGCCACAGTAAAGACTAAAGACTATTGGGTGGTTTAAAACCAGTCACAATTAAACTGCAGAAGCCATGAAAATGTTAAGAAATAATTTGACAAATGTGTCTACATAAATTCCCCCATTTTAGGCTATGATGAGGGAGTCAATTAAAAACAATGTATTAACTAAACCTATATTTTGTCATAGAAGGAAAACATTGAGAAAATGACTACTTATTCCCCGGTACAACTGACACCTGATCCTTACTGGGTTGGTTATGGCCCAATCACGACTGCATGTACTGTATTTAGGCAACAAGGGTCCAATCAAAGGCGGTTGGGAAGTTTGGGTGGAAATCTGACAGCTGGCAGGGCTTAGGACTTTCAGAAACTTTGTGGTTAAGTCCTTAAAGCTCAAGAATCAGTCCTTTCAGGTCTTTGTTGTGCTTTTCTGTTGGGATTGGGCCCAACTGGGGTTTAATGGAGATTCTGTTGAACAACTGTCATCCCATAAGCTGGAAGTGGTTTCCATAGGAACACTCTTTCCAAAGGGGCATAACTAGACGTGTGTCAGGTAGTACAGTCTGACAGGTTTGGTTATGAGTCCAGAAAAATGCTGAAGACCACGCCTTTAAAAAACAGCCAATAGGAGAAGGCCCAAACAGTCCTCAAGAGTCTTAAGAGATTCATTTGGACTCCATTCAGATTTTGTCATCGCCAATAAACCTTTTAACGTCCAGGTAAAAATATTGACCAGGTATTGTCCATGCAAGTCCATTGAGCAGCACATTCTGAAGGTGATGAGATGACAAACGTCCCTGCAGCGACCGCATTGGATGCCATCCACAGGCTGAAGGATCCGAAAGTGTTCTCCTCTCAGCCTGCGAAGTGATGTCATACATGGCCATACAGGTGGTGTAAGTAGAGCCAGGATTTGGAGACGGACAGACCAGATCAGTCACCCAAAACCTCAGCTCGCTTGTCCAATCATGTGCCATCTTCATGGCTATGCGGCCCTTTGTTGCCACAGCTGTCCCACTGCAGTGCAGACTCGGTGGCCTATCTGAGGGACACCCGCGGCCCTTGGGGACATTGGAACAGGTGCAGCAGTAGTAGTATGCAGGTACCATTAGGGGCAATGGAAGAAGCATGAGCACCTTTATAACAAAGCAATCAATTGGGTTTTAAACATCAGCCACAGTCATAGAATCTCCCCTGCTGCTTCTGTCATAAACAGCATCAGCCAAGGGTCAAACACACAGCTGAATACAGCTAGATCAGCACTTCTAATTTACGTGGTGTAAATGTCATGTAAATGACAAAAACAGATTTTTAGCTTTAATTTACAAAGATTTAAAAACATTCAAATAATGTTCTGATGGATTCAAGACCACTTAATGAGATGGGTGTAAATCAAAAGGGAAACAGAAGTATGTTAACTGATGTAGAGGGCATTGGTGAACCCAAAAGAACTAGCTAAAACATTGACTGCACAACAAACAGCACATTTCTAATTCCTCACTGAAGTGGCTAGGTTTGATGGCTCAGAGACAGGGCCATTAGCACAGGTTTTTAGTGAGCCAGATGACGACTCGGCGCTATTCCTCTGGGGACTTACCTCCTCACTGCTCTCAGGGGCCCCATCCGGCTCAGCGCAGGTAGCCACCTCCATCTGGCTGTAGGGACAATGACATACATGAACATACAGGGAAATGAAGAGGGGATCAAGTGTGGCTGGTTGTAGTCAAAGGGTATTCGGAATGTTCTAAAGACATGTAATATGGGAACTGGACCTACAAGCCATAAGGCAGCATCCTATCCATACATGCGTAAAGGGCGGCATACCAGAATATGCCAAACAGAGAGGGCCGGACACTACCTGCAGCCCACTTTTGAATGAGACAGACAGGTTATGACGCTATAAAAAGGAGCTTGACCGTTTAAAATGTCCAGCTTAGTTGCCAACACCACTACGGACACCTAATCATTCCCTTCATTCTTCATGGCATGTGCCATTCCTCGTGTCTAACTCCTAGCTCAGAGGTGTTAAACCAATTCCACAGAAAGCAGTGTCTGCAGGTTCACTTTCAACTTGCACTTGATTGATAAATAGGTCAGTAATTGGTTAGTTTCTACCCTCGCCTGGGGGTTTAAGTCTGAATTGGGAATCAATTTAAAAGGAAAAACCAAAAAACTACAAACTTTTGGCCCTCGGTGGAACCAGTTCTACACCCCTGTTCTAGTTGATGAGTGGTGTGGTGAGCATTTAGACATACACTGGTTGCTATGCTTCACCCAGATGGGTACTACAAATATGGTGGATGAGTTTTATCCCATATTAACTAAAGCTCCTACAGTTAAACACAAAAGTATTCATACCTATCCTAAATTTTGAATTAGAGGGAATTTGTATTTAACCAATAAGTTCCTTCTGGCTGGAAATGACAAACAAGTGACATAACACAGCAAGAAATTGTGCTGGAGATACAAATAAATAACTATTTTAGTCAAAAAATGTTACAAAAAATTCCAAGTTCCTATACAATGTTTCTAAAATGGTCTTGTAATATCCACCATGACAGAGCATTCTAATCACCTATAAATTGAGAACAGCTGAACAGCAGTACTTCTCTTGTCAGTTACTAGTCATGGCCAAAAACAAAAATAGTTACATTATTCATGTGTCTCCAGAACAATGTCTTTTCACTTGTTTGTTTTGATCTATGAAGCACCATTCACTAAGGACAAGATGTTGCTGTACGCTTCAGTGTTCTTTCTGCTGCAGCTGTCAGGAACCAAAAGGAAAGCGAGTAATCGCCAATGGCAGAACCATTGTTGGGTACTTTTGAGTAACCTGGAAAGCCTGTTTCTAAGCCATTAAAAAACATTTAAAAAATGTTTAATGTTTTGCAATGTTTCAAAAGAATAAGATTAGATTGTTTAGCCTCAATGCCTTCCTTGATCTCCAATAGCAGACTCCAAGCCCTGAATAAAAAAAGTAATGCCTGCATCTGACTCACCAGAAGTATCTCTCAATATATTATTTTGGTTGACAAAGTGACAAGTTCATATTCCAAAACATTTGTATTCAATAGCACTATGAACTACTTAAAATGTATGTAATTGCCATTAGTTCTATGTAATTGTTATTCAAATTTCACAATCGAGACACAATCAAATAAAATAGAAAATTGGGTTCTTACAGGATAGCAAAACATTTCCAAATGCATCTTTACAGCTAAAGCATATATGTTTTAAAGAAATACACCTATAGCCTACACATTATATAGTTAGAAATACAGGTTGCATGAACATTTTAAAACAAACAGCCTAACCAATTACAAAAAAAAAGCTGGGTAGACCAATATAATTTAGTCGAGAACTGCAGAGGTAGCAATTTTGTCCGACCACTGCCTCAAAAGCAGGGGCGTCACTAGACTTTAGATTTTGGAGCCCCAGATGTTTTTTGCTAGCATTTTGCAAACAGACATTAATTCAGTTGGTGTTATGAAATTCACGCAACGAGATATAAGTGCTTCGTTTTCACGGCACACATTTTCAATTGAACGGGGAAGTTTCCTTCAATTGCAATGTGCATCAGCTTGGTTACAAACCCTCCAAAGGGCCAATATCTGGTTTTGGAGAGAATCTCCCCCCCCCCACACCATTCAGGATCTTCAATGATACCTCTCCTGTGGTTATGGTCAAAGTGCAGATGTAGCACTCTTCCACCAGAGAATGTTTTCTAAGATGGGATGTGGAAGGTAGCAAAATGCTTTAACATTATTACCAACGCCCCACCACCCATAACCCTATGCCTGTTGGCACTAAACACTAAAAACGGCACATCCATTACGTTATTAACACAGACAAATTAACATAAGGTTAACCAGAAAGGTCCTTCCTTAAAAGCAGATTGGATAGCCGATGAAGAAATTGCAATAAATGTCACCTTGAATATGGAAACCTATAGCTCAGCCAGAGAAAATCTGAGATGAAGACAAAACACAATTTCATAGATATTTAACAAGCATGTTCCAAACCTACACAGGGAGATTTTCTTAGCCACTGTGCATGAATTTCTGGTTGTTGGCTTGATCTTTGGAATTCAAGGCAAGATATGTATACAGTGAGGGGGGAAAAGTATCTGATCCCCAGCTGATTTTCTATGTTTGCCCACTGACAAAGAAATTATCAGTCTACAATTCTAATGGTAGGTTTGTCTGAACAGTGAGAGACAGAACAACAAAAACATCCAGAATCAAAAATGGATTTACATTTGAATGAGGGAAATAAGTATTTGATCCCATCTTAATCAGAAAGATTTCTGGCTCCCAGGTGTTTATACAGGTAACGAGCTGAGATTAGGAGCACACTTAAAAGGAGTGCTCCTGATCTCAGCTTGTTACCTATATAAAAGACACCAGTCCACAGAAGCAATCAATAAATCAGATTCCAAACTCTCCACCATGGCCATGACCAAAGGGCTGCCCAAGGATGTCAGGGACAAGATTGTAGGCCTACACAAGCCTGGAATGGACTACAAGACCAAGCAGCTTGGTGAGAAGGTGACAACAGTTGGTGCGATTATTCACAAATGGAAGAAACATAAAAAAAACTGTCACTCTCCCTCGGACTGAGGCTCCATAACCTTGTGGAGTTAGAATGATCATGAGAACGGTGAAGAACAAGCCCAAAACTACACGGGAGGATCTTGTCATTTATCAAGGCAGCTGGGACCATAGTCACCAAGAAAACAATGGGTAACACTACGCTGTGAAGGACTGAAGTCCAGCAGCGCCCGCAAGGTCCCCCTGCTCAAGAAAGCACATGTACAGGCCTGTCTGAAGTTTGCCAATGAACGATTGATTTGTTGTGGTTAGATGCCACCAAAATCAAGCTCCGTGTTTGGAGTAGGTTTGTTGCCTATGACCCCAAGAACCCCATCCCCACCGTCAAACATGGAGGTGGAAACAATATGCTTTGGGGGTGTTTTTCTACAGGGACAGGACAACTTAACTGCAACAAAGGGGAATGGATGGTGCCATGTTCCGTCAAATCTTGGGTGAGAACCTTATTTCCTAAGCCAGGGCATTAAAAATTGGTCGTGGATGGGTATTCCAGCATGCCAAAGACCCAAAACCCACAGCCAAGGCAAGAAAGGAGTGGCTCAAGAAGAAGCACATTTAGACAAGAATAAGAAGGCTATGGTTTTAGCTTAGAGTTCTATAACCAAGGAAGTGGCACAATTCCATTGAGTCGTGGTTTTAATTAAACATTATTGAAGGATTAAGCCGTCTAAAAGTCTGTGGATAGCCAAATGAACATCAAACAGGCAGGCATCTCTTATTTCTTAAATGGGTAAAGGAAAAAAAAAGCCTTCAAAATGCCCCTATTGTTCATGAAGCAAATGTTGTGATCAATTACTATTATCACCATATGATATCCTCATCCCTTTAATTAAGCTCGGCCACAGCATCTCATTTCAGTGCAAAAGCTGTTTCCTGCTTGCCTTCCTGGTTGATAGTCTCCCCAACACCAAACCCATTAACTATACTCAACATATAAATTCACCCATGCGCACGCACGATTATAGAAATTGCATGTTCCCTTGCCCTAATCTTAACCCGAAACCTAACATTATCCCTAACCGTAAACCTAATCTAACCCTAAGCTCAACCTCAACAAAGTAACATGCCTAAACTTAACTACCTAGGTGTAATGTCTAACCATAAACCTAACCTTAACCAACAATGCCAGGACCTTAAAGAAACCCCAATTCTAACTCTAAAATGAACTGTAAGTTTAACCCTAAACCTAAGCCAGAAATTTACTTTTGAATCATGGGGACCGGCAAAAGGGATATTTGGTCCCCATAAGTAGTCAGACCTGACAGAGACAGAGCGACCGACAGACAGAGCGACCGACAAGCCCCCTACGGTTCTTTGTATGGAATTTGCTCCAAATGCATATTTTTGGTGTGCTGCTGGAAAACAGAAAGGGTGAAAAGAAAGACAGTATGTCTGATATTCACTCCTTTTGTCTCACTTCATGTCTTACAAGCCCTCACTAGAGAAATGTACCATTCCGCTTAGGTATTGGCCTCTCTCGTGAGACTGTGTGTGGCCTTTTGAAACAGTTCCGTAAACAGACCTTGTAGTGTCTGGCTTTGTCTCCTCTTCCACACGGTGCACCTTCTGCTCATTGTCTTCTCTAGCAGATATTCCAAAGAACGGCTTCTGATGATCAATAAGGTGGGAAGTGTTAGAAGGGGAAGGAGCATTTAGCAAAAACAGGGAAAAAACAAGAGACTACAGTTGAAACTTCAGCTGACCTTGCCAAGTCTGGCTCCACCCAAGGACATGTCCTTTTCGTCATTCTCAGATACTTGCTTAACGCAAGGGGGTACTTTTGGTGCCTCAGATGAATCGCCAAGTTTACTAACTGTCTCTTTATCCTGGCATTTGGTGTTTTTTTTAGGCTTTTCAGGCTAATGGAGAGAGAACAGATGAATTAATGGAGTTTCTACCAAATATACAGTTGACCAGTTCAGACAGCTGTTTTGTTGTAAATAGTTTATTTTCATTATAATAAACACATAGCTCATTGTCATTTGACTTTTGGAGATGGAGAAGACATTGCATCACCACTCACCTTTCTACCACTTGAAGTGGAGTCGGTTTTGCCCTGGGAAGAAGAGGATGAAGCAGAACAACGTGATGAGGATGACCCAGAGTCAGAATCTGAGGAAGAGGAGTCACTGGATGAGGAAGTCTGTCCTCCCCGGTTCTCTTTTTCCTTCTGACTTCTGTCTGTTCTCCTGTCTACCATACCCTCCTCTGGTGGGGGTGAGGGAAGTAGCACAGCAGTGACGGAGGGGTTGTTTACGACCCCCCCACGTTTTGCTTCTCTGGCTGTCTCTCTCACTGCCAGTTTGCAAGCCTCCTCTTCATCTGCATGAACATGCTCCTCTGACGCCAGGCTCTTAGCCATTGGTGGTGTGGCCTTTCCAGCAGAAGGCTGAGGCCCCTGTGAAGGTTTTCTGGGTGACTCGACAGCTAAGGCCCGAGAATGGGGGCTGTCAGAGAATGTACAGGGTTTCTTGATGACCAGGGGCGCAGAGGAAGATGGGGATAAAACTGGGGGGTCTCTCGAGAAACGGAACTTCTTGAAGGACTGGGGCGACAGAGGCATTGCTAGGGTTTGTGACAGGGGCGTACCAGATTCAGCTGGCTGGTTGTCTCTCGATGCGGTTTGGGGTAGGGATGGCACTTGGAGCTCCCCACCCTCCTCTGTTGTCGCCATTCTATCTGCTCCTGTGGAGAGGGGAGGAGTGGGCAGGGAGGTAAGACCAATCTCATGACCACGCTTCCATGGAGGATGACTCTCTCTCTCAGCCACCTTAGCCCTTTCCTTCTCCTTTTCTCTTTGCAGAGATTTCTCCTCACTCTCACGTTCCAAAGCCTTTTCCCTTTTCAACCTTTCTTTCTCCATGGCTCTTTCTTTCTCAAGAACTTTCTCCCTTTCAATTCTCCTTTGCTCTAAAGCTCTTGCCTTCTGTTCCCTCTCTCTCTCCAAAGCTTTCTCCCTCTCCTCCTGCTCCATAGCATTCTGCCTCTGTAGCTCTAAAACCTTTTCTCTTTCTATGCGCTCCAGCTCCAAAGCCTTCTCCCCCGCCAACCGTTCTAACTCCAAGGTCTTGTCTTGCTCCTGCCTCTCCCGTTCACGTGCTTGCTCCTTCTCTCGTTCCAAGGCCCTTTCCCTTTCCACCCTCTCCTGCTCTAAAGCTTTTTGTCTCTCTACAGTTTCTCGTTCAAGAGCTTGCGCTCTTGCATGCTCCCTCTCCAGCTCTAAGGCTTTCTCCCTCTCCAACCGTTCAAACTCCAAGGCCTTCTCTCTTTCCTGCCTCTGTAATTCAAGCACTTGCTCCCTCTCTCGTTCCAAAGCTTTCTCCTTCTCCAGCCTTTCTAGTTCAAGAGCCTTTTTCCTCTCCAACCGTTCTAACTCCAACACCTTCTCTCTTTCCTGCCTCTGTAATTCAAGCACTTGCTCCCTCTCTCGTTCCAAAGCTTTCTCCTTCTCCAGCCTTTCTAGTTCAAGAGCCTTCTGCCTCTCCACCCTCTCTTGCTCCAAAGCTTTCTGTCTCTCTACCCTTTGCAATTCAAGAGCTTTCGCCCTCTCTCGTTCCAATGCTTTCTCTCTCTCTACCTGTTCTTGCTCCAGAGCCCTTTCCATCTCCCTCTCTCGTTGTAACGCTTTCTCTCTCTCTACCTGTTCTTGCTCCAGAGCCCTTTCCATCTCCCTCTCTCGTTGCAACGCTTTCTCTCTCTCTACCTGCTCTTGTTCCAGAGCCCTTTCCATCTCTCTCTCTCGCTGTAAAGCTTGCTCTTTTTCTATGGCTCTTTGCCTTTCTAATGCCAAAGCCTTCTCTCTCTCAAGCTCCAGGGTCCTCTGTCTTTCCATAGCCATCTCTCTCGCTTCCCTCTCGTTTGCCAAAGCCTTCTCATTTTCCACCCTCTCTCGCTCCAAAGCCCACTCCCTCTCCTTGGTTTCTGCTTCCAAGGATTTCACTCTCTCCTCCCTCTCTCGCTCTGAAGCTCTTTGCCTCTCTTGCTCCAACGCATGCTGTTGCTCTAATACTCTCTGCCTCTCCAGTCTTTCCTGCTCCACAGCTCCAAGTTTCTCTTGCTCAAGGGCCTTTTCCCTTTCCCTCTCTGCCTGCAGCTCCCTTTCCTTGTTCTCTTGCTGCCATGCATCTCTGTCTTCCATCACACCGGGCCTAAGAACACTCACAGGAACTTGACTGTGGGGGAGATGGCCTCCAAGGACAGCCTGGCTGGGGAAGGACAAACTGGAGGCAGCACTGGCCGTGTGGGTGATGGCAGATACCGTGCTCTCTTGGGGACCTCTACCAGGAAACACTGTTGCAGATGCAGCATTGTTGTCCTTCCTCTCTGCCTCCCCACGTCCATGCCACCCAACTCCAGAGAAAGCCCCCTCTGATGCCATCTTTCGTGCCAGCAGGGTCAACGGGCCAGGCTTGCGCTCTGCGTTGCCTTGTGGCTCAGGACTGCTACTACGTCTGCCACTACTAGAGGAGCCAGAACTGGAGGTACTGGAAGTACGCTGCCTCGGGCGGGGCTCACCTGGACTAGGGGGACTTTGTTTAGGGGTATCAGGCAATGGAAATGACAACTCTGGGGGAGGGGAAGGAGGAGGGGTAGGCTGTCGAAGCTGTGGAGACAACAGGGGAGGGATGTGCTGTGGGGGTGGGCGGGATCCTCCAGACCTCTCTCTAGCTAGCTGGCCTCTTGGTGGTTCTCCTAGATTCCTCCTCCGGGCACCGCTATCCCAGTCCTCATCCTCGCCATCGTCGTCACCACCGTCGCTGTCATCATCACTATCTGCGGGGACATGGCTAGAACTGGGGACTCTCTCTGGTCGCTGCCCACCACCAGGGATATGCACAGAGAAAGAGGCAACTGCAACCGGTGCGGAGGCGTGCGACGTGGGAGCAGGCGGACCAGACCGATGGCCATCTCTGGCCCTGGGCTCCTCAACGTCGCATGCAGGACCTGCTAGTCCCTCCACCTCAGAGGAGCCCAGTGGCTTGTGCTGGTCAACCAACACAGGTGAGACAGCCTGAAGAGAACAGAGACGGAGCTGAGATGGAGTCTGTTGCAAGGCGACGCCAGATTTTCTCCCATGCAACCAAAAAAATCAACTGCATTCAGTAATGTATTTCATGAAACATTTAAGTTCTGTTTAAACATGCTGTCAACAGAAGTCTTAACCAAAAGAATGCAGAAACTAGTATGCAACTAACCGGTTCTGGGGCCGAACAGGCTGAGCTGTTATTGCCCTGTGTGTGGTCCTCTTGGTCCGCATCTGGAAAACAAGGCAGCGATTTGCCATAAGCATAAGGTCCCAAACTAACAAATATGTACCTGACCTGATTTGAACCATAAAAAGAAGCTCTCATTAAAATAATATAACTAAACTACCTTCATACTGACATGTACAGGCAGCTGGACAGGACGAAGACAACCTACCATGCTCTTCTACTGCTTCCCGGGCCTCTCTCTCCAGACGCTGCCTCAAGAGCTCTTGCTGTTTTGCCAGATACTGCTTGATGAAGCTGTTTTGGCTCATCTCTTCACCAATCTGGAAGAAAGAAAGAAAAACTGAGGCAGAGACAGTTGGCAACCGTGATCACCATGAACAAGCAGAGATAACACACTGTACAGATTAAATGTCGAACCAAACTGGGGGGTGCCTGTCTGTAGATTGCACTATTGGCTTGTACTGTCAACCAGTGCATCAGTGCAAAAATTACACTGAAAATACAAATGGCAGAATCATACAAACCACTGCAATGGATGGAGTGATGGTCTAACAGGCCAACGTTGCCAGTTTGTCTCTGACTACCTCCTACATTCGTACAACATCAGCGAACAACAAGGAAAGTACTCAAATGAAGACTATTCAACATCCTTGAGGGTTTTACATAAACTGTGTCTGTAACATCATAGATGGAAATTAAGTCTTACAATTTCAGATCCTACTACTGTGTATACAGTAGTAGTAGTATTAGTAATGTGCATACAAACAACAAAGCTTTCTGAACATAGGACTCACCTGTGAATTTGGTTGCAGTCCTATGTGATGTTGTGAGGTTCTCTGAAGATTCTCCAACATGAGAGCCTGTCACAAACAATAACAGACGACCCATACACATTAATGAAAACAAATTGGAAACACCATTGTTAATATATACATTGTACAGCCTAAACCATGGCCAAATACAAATGTTGGTATCATGGTGTCCTAGGATTGCATTGTATTCATAGCTCTGGTTAAGAGTCTCAGTTGTTTACCAAAACAGTGGTGGGGTGTTTTGTTATTGTTAGTACTGCATATTGCCCTTTAAGAAAGTTCTAAATAATTATAAATTCCTGTTATATGGGGTGACCGAAAACCTTCCAAATATTTGGATGAGTTGCTAACTTCAAGAACAGTAAATCTACTTACAGAGCCTCCCCCCCAACTCGTGCACACCAACAAAGCACAGACCCTGCCGCGGATCCGCCGACCAAACTAACGTTACCAGTAGTTAACCTTAGCTACCAGCCGTGCCACCCAACACACGTTCACATATACTTTAGTAAACAGCCTACTCGACAAAATAGCCATGTAATGCTTCCAACTACGATGAAACAGCAACACCATACAAAGTAATTAACTAGCACTCATTATTAAACTGTTACGACTAGGCCTGCAAGAAAAGCATCCGCCAGTCTCGGAGGGTTAGCACCTGCAGCAACGTATAAATTGTCTCCGATCCGTGACAAAACTCACCCCTTTAAGTCTCTTAATGAGAGCATTTTTCTGTCCACTTTTAGGAAGCCCCCGCTCTTCTAGGGCTGCTTTTAAATCAGCGACCCGGAGAGATTGTAGCGGCCTCCCGTCCAGCGTAACGTCTTCGAGGTCCGCCATTTCCCCTTTCCTCTCCGTCGCTTCACCATCAGCAACGCCTTCCTTCAACCAACGTCAGAGTAGACAACTTCCGATAGCAGTGTGTATGCTTTGATTTTATTCATAAATTATACGGCTAATGCTCCGGATTGTGAATTGTTATCCATGACGGCTATTCACAAACGTCACAGTAGGGAACTTCCGATGCAGTGTATATTCTTAAATTTTCATAATTATTTAGCTAATGTTATGCTCTAGATGGTGAATTGTCATCCATGCCAACTATTCACAGCTGATTTGCATTAATAAGATACCTATACTTTCTCCATTAACTTTCCTAGATAATTGCATTTGCTCCAGCAGAACGCACTTGGGCGTATCAAAATAACGTTTTGGATCTAGTCACCAAAGTCGTTCGTGGTATTCGAACGGATCAAAACATCGAAAGGCGACTGCAGACTGCCAGATCTACAAATCACCTCGCATTAATGACGACTCATAAATGTCTGTCAAAAATTACCCATAATGCACTAGTTAAAACACAAAGTCATATTGTTATGGTTAAATGCTGCACATTTCTACAACGTATCTTTTTTTAATCATATTTTTACCCTAAACATAAATATTTTGCTAAAGGCAAATAACCTAACACTAAACATTAAATACGATGCAAAAACTGTTACTTAGTACGCAATTTAAATTTTCGGCTAAGGTGTTCAAACTAGCAACATTTCAATGACCTGACCAACTCTCCAAAAGGCCATTTCTTGACCCATGTATTGGAGTGCCCTCTGAGTCTCAGTGTTTCTTCGTCCTTTGATTTCTAATTTTTACTTAGCTAACATATTGAATGGTTTTAAGATATCATGGATCATTTCGGAATTCCATTTGGACTTTACAGTGAATGTGCATTACATTTTTAGAAGTTTGGCAGTGCTTTTAACTTTAATTTATAAACCTTCTTCACTCTGCAAACAAGGTTCATCACCCTCCTTTGCCACTGTCACCTCTTCACCTATCTTATGAATATCAAAACAAGTCTAGAAAAAATAGTACCCACTCACCTTTTAAAAATACTGTTTATACAATA